>JABASP010002639.1:0-18713 GCA_019776565.1 Sminthurinus signatus | reverse complement strand
CAGTGACGACCATATATAAATACATGTATGTACATGTATTTCAATGTTTGTGCATATAAATGCATGTAATGTACATATGTGCATTTGGTCGACGCTAAGCGTACTCAATGTGCACAGACGGACAGACGGACATGAGTATTTCAATATGCTGCTTCGCATCATAAAAAGCACATTTCCATGTATTATCACAGTTAACAGAATCTAGAATATAAAATCTAGACTCTAGATTTTAGACTCTAGAATCTAGACTTGAATGCTCCTGTTCATCCGATAGAATAAATGAAGGGAATGAGGACAAGAGGAGATGAGAATAGGAATCTGAGGGAAATAATGTGTGTGTGTGTGTGTGTAATAACAGTTTTGGGATGAGGAGGGAAATCTTTGTTGAAATGAGGATTAATTGCTGAGGACGAGGATGTGGAATCCCTGAATTGCCATAATAAATTAGTCACTGTGTGTAATGTGTAAATGGTAAATGGTCAATGTGCTTCAGCCCACAGTACAGAATAGAGTAGAGCAGAGTAGACATGTAGATTCAATACATTTGGATTACAATTTGGATTTGGATTCGGATTCAGTTCGACTCCGTGACAAAACGTCGTTACGTTCTATGAAAATGAAAATCCATGTTCAACATGCACACCAACGCACTGACACTAAAACTAATACTAAAACTAAAACTAACACACCAAACGGTCTGGTGCAAGTAAAATATATGCTTAAATGGGCAAAAGCAAAATGTGGCGCGTTAAACACCCCAACCAACTCTAACCATTTACAATAAAACACAGGAAAGACGAATGGTATGAAAAAATCAGGAGACTCTTTCAGTTTCTTGAACTGAATTGCATGCTATTTCCTATTTCCCATTTCCCCTTCCTCCGTCTTCTCCTTTTTGCTTCTCCACTCTCACCTCTCACCCTTAATCTAACTAGCCTAACTAATTTGATCAGCTAATAAGTAACCTCAGCCCAAACTCAAAGTCAAAGTCAAAGTCAAACTTAAACCTTAAACTTAAACTTAAACTACATATCCCCTATGAAAATACGCAATGTGGACATACTAAAATAGAGAATGGAAAATGGAAAGCCCGAAAAATCCCGATTAACCCAGTCTAAAAAACCTGTATTTTAAGTGGGTGACGCGAGTTACACAATCCATGCACAATGTACAATGTACAACGAGAGAGAATAAATGTATAATCAAATTCACTTCCATCTTCAATCTACAATCTACAGTAAAAACTTGAATTTAAAATGTATGTTTCTTTCTTTCCTCATCTGCTCGTTATGCACATCTGCTCACTACTCCCTGTGCTTAATGCGGTGGAAATGTCAGAATCCAGAACCAGAATCAGAATAAGGAGCAGGAGTGAAAAAAGAGTAGGTCGAACAAGGAAGATCTCCATCTTCATCTTTTTCACATGTGTTCACTAAATTTCCTTATATTTTACCAATATTCCTAGAGGTAGACGAATAAACTTGTAAAAAACCGAACTCGAATTTGAATTCGAAGCCAAATTCGAATCCAAATCCAGCTTGAGTTCTCAAAAAAATTAATACGAGAAAAGTGAGTGGTTAATGGTGTCTATATGCTACGGTCTAAAGTCTATATTTTATTATATTATTATAGAGCCATACATCTTCATTTTCCATATAAAAGTCTCTCATCTCTCATTAATTCATGAATCAAGAATCAAGAAAGTAGAACTTTCTATTGTAAGCTCCAAGCTTAAGGCTCAAAACTCAAACTTGACTGCTCCTGCTCTCCACTTTACACTTTAATACTTAGCTAATCCTTCATTTTTCTGTTCTCGATTCTAGATTCTAGATACTAGAATCTAGATGCTAGAGTTTGGAAGATAGAACGAGTTTTTTTTGAACATAGGTTTCGAGGTGACTTTTGGAGTTTGAATTTCGGAGTTTGGGATCAAATGAGAGGGATTCTTTTCTTATTTATCCTGCATCTGTTCTGGATTCTGGAGATACTGGCCCGCACAAAAGGATGATATATTATTATTATATAATATAAAAGTAGTGTGAATCATACAACGTCAGCGTATTATGATATTTTAGACATGCCTACAAAATACAATAGACAATATCAATAGCTCAGCTAGTTTCCATCTTTTGTGTATTGTACATATTTTATCTCAAGTTGTAGCCCAAAGGCCCGAATTATTGGAAATTCATTCATTCTTTTCATCTTTCTTAAGCCAAAAAGTCAAGCCAAAAACCGTGAGGAGCGAGTTGCCCTGTTATTGTCCATTGGCAAGCTATAAGAATGTTTGAAAAAGATATGGGAAAAGCATAGAATATACAATTCTAGTTTCTGATGCAAAAGTTTCTCGCCAACTGCACTGCCACTGCCATTGTCATTGTCATTGATGGCATTGCGCAATCATGAGGAGAGTGAGAAGTGAGAAGTCTCATCTAATATGTTTGTACTTTGTACTGACTGAAAAGCATCAGAACCAGAACCAGAACCAAAACTACTTGATATTTTTTGGCAGTGCAGTGACCAACCGTGTCACTCCTCATTTTATCTAGGTCAATGCAATGCGAATCCAAATCCAAAGGCAACGGCGAGAAAATACAACCCAATACAATACAATTCAATAAAACTCAGTCCAGTACAACCCTCATCGATAATGATTTATAGAGCTCATTATGTTACCAAGGAGAAAGTTGATGCGCGCTCTCTTTCTTTTTCTCTCTCTCTTTCTGTCTCTATGGGTTTTCTTTTTATCTCTTTGTGTGTTTTTGTCTCCGCCTTAAGCTCTTGATTCTTCTTTCTTTCACACTAATCCGGTGTAAATCCCCATCCACGTAAGTACACATGATTTTGTAATGTGAGTTTAATTCTTAATTCTCCTTTTCTTTGTACATTGTACACTGTACAAAATACACCTTTCTTCCTTTGTCTTGTTTTTTCTTGGAATTTATTCTACTCCAGGAAAAGCCATGATCGAGGAGGCCCATTTCTCTCACTTTCTTCCTGTACTAAACTATTCAGCCACTCAGTCACATTCACACTCCCATTCAAAGGACAAAGAAGTAGTCTCAAGTATCAGGCATCAAATGTATCTATCTTTCCAAGAGCCAAAACCCATAGAAATCCTAGCAACTAGAGACTGATGAAAGGTCAAAAATGTTACTTTGAAAGTTGATGTTGCTCCTAGTGATTTCATGGCCTAGTGAAATTGTGAAATGGTGAAACAGGGAAATAGTAAAATGGCTCTGTTCTCATTTCTCTTCAAAGGCACCTCTTTTACTACATCTTTTATTTCATTTTATTCAGTATTGATGGTTGATGGTTGAGGATTGAGATAGAATTTAATACATGATACGAAAAAGTATCCTTGAAGAGCTCTTACTCCTAACGATTCAGCACGTGTAAAAGTTTTCATCTTACACTTGGTCCTTGTACATTATACATTGTACAAAGTGTATCTTTATGGCGTGTTGTATTGTTACCTAATAGTTGCAGGAAATGATGGAGATGAACTAGATGAAGCTAGTGGATTTCTTTCTCCATTATCTTGCTGGTAATAGTACGAGTCCGGTTCATTCCGTCATTCTATCGACTTGGACATTGGGCATGGATGTCGATTGTCGATTGTCGATAGAATAGGATCGTCATTGCGATTGTTAGTTTTATTCGTCTCGAATCTAGAGTCTCGAGGCTCCTGTATTTTATTAAAGACTAATGCGCAGCGAGGAAAGTATCCATGTCCGTGGGATGTAAACATTCAAGACATGGATTAGAGATTCCAGATTCCAGATTCCAGATTCTTGATGTGAGACTGGAGACTGGAGACATTTGTGTGATGATCTGAATCAGGAAAACTTGTATAATGGGGATGAGTTTTTCCCTTTACTGATCCGATCCTCACAGTTCTAAAGTGTGGACAAACATCAGTTAGAAGTACACTGTAAAATAGTATAAAGTATAAAGTATAGAGTATACAGCTTGTTTGCACTACTCTACTAGAGCAACTCTGAGCTGCAGACCAAGAATCAGTGAGTCAGAACCAGGCTTAAGAGTTTTCCCCTGTTGAAAGAAAAGCAGAGGAAGGGAAAAGGAACAAAAGGATGAAGAATGGAGAATGAAGGATTGTACGAGTAGGAGTAGGAGTAAAAGTTGTGGATTGTGGATTGTGTGAGGTCTCAAGACGTCGATCTTCTTCTTCCTTTTCTTTTTCTTCTTCTGCTTCTTTCCCCTCTTCTCCTTGTTTTCTCTCCGCGCTCGTTATTTTTTTTGTTGAGTTTTCTCATTCTAAATCTAAATCTAAATCTGATAGCCTCCGTCCTGTTTCTTTTTTCCTCCTGCCTCTGCCTCTGCCTCTGAATTTTTCACATATGTATATTTTTTTCTAAATTCCACGTTCAAGATTTCAACATCCTCTTTTTACTTTTTACAAAAATACGTACTTGGTTGGAAGAATAAATACAACAAGAATCAGAACAAGAAGGAGTTCATTGTGGATTGTAGATTGTAGATTTTGGATGGTGGAAAAATGTAAACATAAACATGGAGATTGAAAAAAACATCTTGAGTTTGTTTTTCTTTTTCCTTTTTCTATAAAAAAATGTTAGATGGGTGGTCTTCGTTCTCCTTCTCTTTCTCGTCCTCGACGTTGTTATGCAGTTCTAGTTCTAGTTGTGATCGTTTTTGTGGTCGTATGGCCAGTGTATACACACAAAAAGTATTGTAGCTCATTGCCTGATGGTTTTATAGTCGCTCTCTGTCATGATAGCCTCACATTTGAATTCAAAATTCATTCAGTGAATTCCAACCGAATTGAGTTGTTCGCATTTCTTATTATTCTTTCCCTTTGAGTTGAGACTTGAACGAGAGAAAGAGAGAGAGATTCGTAAGCATTGTTTGCCCAGAGGGGAGTTTTACGTTTGAGGTTTGACCATTTCATTGAAGGACCATCATTCATGAGATTTTTCTTCCCGTCCTTCTCCTCTTTCTTTCCTTTATTTCTGTCTTTCTTTCTTTCTTTCTTCTCCCTCGTCTCAATCATCAATCATATAGACTACTAGTACAGGCAATGTATAGTGAATTGCACAGTCTACAATCTACAACCTACACAAATCGGCGTGGAAACTGGAAGAACTTGAGAGTAAGTTGGATTTAACTTGTGTGTGGTATAGTGTACATTGTACACAGTCAGATTCTGGGGAGAAATAGAAAAAAAACTAGAAAAAGAGAAAAAGAAACGTAGAAATGTGGACTGGAAGAATGGAAGAATGTGTACAAGAATGGAGGATGGAAGAACAGGCCGTTCCGCGTGTGTGCACACACTCGAGAGAATGAAAACATTCACTGCCTCAGTTTTTTTGCTTCGTTTGCTCGGTTTGGTTTGGTTTGGTTTGGTTTAGTTCCTTGGTCCGTTTTTTCTCTTCATTTGTAGGAACTTTTTCTCTCTTCCGTCTTCTGTCTTCTGTCTTCCCTCCATCTACAGAAAGATCCTGGTGCACTTTTAACCGCTCATCAGCACACCATTTCCTTGATGATCAACATCTTTATCCCGTCTTGAAATAGTTTTAAAAAGAACCTCAGGAGTTCTCCCTTTCGCAGAATGTTGAATGCAGAATCAGAACTTGGTTTAGGGTATTAATACAAACAAGCATACATTTATAAAGATAAATACTTCAAGTTGACTATAGTTTTTTGGGCTAAAAATGAAGGTTAATAATTACAAAAAAATGTAAAAAAGAATCCCCAGTTTAGATTTTTAAGCCATAATAATTAAACGCAAAAAAGAAACGCGCAAATTTTTCATAAAACTTATTTTTCTACATACTTGCTTTACCCAATAAAATCGTTCAATTCTGTTGTGTGCTATTTTTCGCTAGTTGTTGATGGAATGAATGGCGGAATGAAGATTTGTTCAAGTTGTTGATCTGCAATCACGCGATGTGGAAAACCAAACCAAACCAAGAAAACCCAATAGAAAAATAGATGGATACATTCTTTTTCGTTTTCTTTTTATTTCTTATCTTTCAACTTGTAAAATTGCGTGAGGAACGGACGATTAGAGATTAGACCTGAGTCTGGAGTCTGGCGTTGTTGATAGAGACTTGGTTTGGAGATTTAAGCGCTTTATTACGACCATCTCATCCATATTATTGCTCTTTTTTATTTCATTGTACTTTTTATACCTTGTCAAGATAAAAATAAAGAGAGCAGAACCCCAAACTCCAAAATCCAAACCTTCAAACTTCAAGGTACACTTGAAGGCAGATAGTGATGGCAATAGAAGAGAAACAAGGAAAGTAGCACATACATTAAAAGAGCTACAATCTAGAATCCAAAGTCCAGATAATGATATAGAAATAAATTCGGCATTATTATTAGAGGAAATGGACTCATCTTCTCTGTACAAAATGTGCTCGTGTACTTATGTATAATGCACAGTGCACAGTCTATCTATATAATATTAAAATAATAGTAAGATTTCATGGATTATTATTATACTCTGCATTAGAATTGGCATTGGCTTTGGCATTGGCGTTTCATTTAATTGACTCAAAAAGAGGCGTTTGAGTGTCGGGGAGAGTGTCGACGAGTCGGCAGTTGTATGGCAGTCACCCCTCTGGGACACCTTCCACAATGTAATAGAAGCCATCATTGACTGCTGACTGCGTCCTCAGCAATTTGGACCTTTGGACTGGACTCTCCACTCTCCAGCGTTTGGTCAAACCACAGGATTTTCAACTCCCACCCTTTCCTTCCCATAAGCACGGACACAAAAGTACTATGTACAATGTATAGTGTATAGCTTTATGAAATTGTGCAATGTGCCATGCGGTTTTTCCTTGGACAAGAAGGAGACAAAGAGAAAACGAGGAGGAGATCTGAATGTAGATCCGAATTTGGATCTGGATTTGTTTTCGTGCATACCAGAATGTCAGCTGCTTTGTCAAGTAGCGGTTGGAACTACAGAACTGGAATGTACACAACCGAGAGGCTGAGCTCCACTTGTGAAGAACCCAGTGCCCAAACTGGTCACAATGAGAATGAGAATGTGACTTTAGACTTTAGACGTTACGTTGTCACAGCACAAAAGGGTTCCAAGTTCTTTTCTTTTCCTCCTCTTTGAAACTGGACCTCTGGAGAGATGGAGAGTTGTAGAGCTGAACACTGGGCACAATTAGAATGAAGAGTAGAGAGAAAAGGAAGGTGAAGAGGCAGACTCGCCTCTTTTCACTGGCCTGGGAAAAGGTATCCTGTCATTTGAAAACACAGGAACTGTACAAAAGTTAGTGTAGTAGCACTCTTGGAATTTTTGGATTCCACCTGGACGCACGTGTCATTCCCTCGTTCTGGCTAGTCCCCAGTCCCTAGTGCTAGTGATTCCAGCTCTAGTTCCAGTTCCAATTCTAATTCCATCTGTTTTATATTAAAGATTAAAGTGTGTAGGATGAAGATTCTCTTCAGTTTTGGTGTGGGTTTTGGGTTTTGGATTTTGGATCGTGTCTCATGATGACCAGGATTCTCATTATTATTACCGCTGGACTAATTCTCACTGTGTATCTTTCTCATTATTTTGAGTTTAAAGTTAAAGCTAAAATTGCTCTTGGACATGGAATTTAAAACCTCGGAAGTACAAGAACAACAAGACGTGTCACAAGTAACCGCACTCATCTTGAATCTTGAATCTCGAGTCTTGAGTCTTGAGTTTAGAATCTAGAGTTGAACAAAATAATAAATACTAAACAGTGAAAATACTTGTACTGAATAATGAATAACTTTTGGACATATGTATTTATAAAATTATAATAATAATATGAAGAAATATAAGTGTGCATTTTATACATGTTGAAAATCAACACGATTTACGAGGCCGTGGATCCATTTAGTGTCTACTGTCTAGTGTCTAGTTTCTATAAATGTACTATTTATGCTTGTACTTACAAATGTAGAAACTTTGATCATTTTCCATCTTTCCATACATATGTACGTAACTAAACTTATAGAACCTCTCCGAGTTGAAATGGGCAAGGGGAAATGGAAGAGCTTGGAACTTGTAAAGGATGCCCAAAGATAAAGATAAAATTTCAACTTTAGCTACACCGTTTCATATTCATAGTGACTTTTTTAAGAGTTTGTCATCTCCCTTCTGGAACTTTTCTCAACGTTTCTCAACGAATCTCGGATTTCTTTCCTCTTTACACTTTATACATCTATCTATCCATCTATTTATCTATATTATAGCTATAAAACAGACATAGATTTGATAGAATAATCCTTATCCTTATATTTGAATCCATATTTTTTTCAAGTTTGAGAGGAATGTCCAAGAAAATCGTCCTTTCCTCCGTCCTCCGTTTTCTCCCCAGACTATCATTTCATATAAAATATAGCAAGTAAAAAAAGTCGGCAGTAGGTCGTAGTAGTTCTGTGTCTCGTATTATTATTATTATGATTATTATTGGACAATCCTACATCCCACATCTTACATACTTTCAAGTTTCAAGTCAAGTCAAAAGCATATATATACACAAATATTATCTATATAATATCAAGAAAAGAACTCAAGAATTCACATGTATTAAATTATATTATATATGATTATATTATTTTATTTCTTCCGCAAAGATTATCCAGATTCCAAATTCCAAATTCCGTGAAATGACTAGGATTTTTCTTCAGGACAGGATAGAAAGAATTTTTTTCATTTCACCATGTTCTGTCATTCTTAGATTGTGGATTTTTGGATATGTGTGATATTATGTACATTTTACATGCTTTGATGATGGATGCTCAAGGCTCAACGTTAAATATCTCACTTTCCTCTGGTTCCTTCTCAGTTAGCTTTGGCTTAGTTTTTACGATTTTTTTTGACGAGATGCCTGAATTTAGTGTGTATAAGATGTAATAACAAGAACTATATGCATAATATAATAAATAATAAGCAAAATGAAATACAGAAGGCACAATGTTGTATAATAATAATAATACTTTCACTTTATTTATAATTTTTTTGTTCATTTTTCTCCAGGAAATTTGGTGCTCTCGTTTTGGTGATATTGACGTCAAACCTCCCAGCTCGCAGCTCAAAGCTCGTATAAAAATATCTGTACTGTGATGATTACTGTTTAGTGCTAATATTTCAACACCTCCTGGATCTCAGATCTTTGATATAAACTGTGCGTGTGGTCTAGTGGTCTATTGTGGACAAAAACCCGTACATAATATATACTTATAATATAAAGTGTAATCAGAGGAAGAAGGAAAAAATACTTTATAAAGAAAAACTAAAACTAAAACTGGCTGCTGTGGGGATTCGTCCCATTTTTTTTATTTTTATTTTTTTTTATGAAATAGTAAAAACTTGTTGTGTATCATCCTACTTTTTCTAGCACTCCTTCACACTCCACAAACGAATATTAATTGTAACACTACTTGTGAGACTAGTACAAGGTATATAAAGGTATATAAAAAATATAGTATACATGATATGACCACAATGGAAGTGACAGAGACGTATACAAACGATACCTTTTTCCCAGTGGAGGAAATAAATGGGACGGTGTCCTCCGTCTCAAATAATGCCAGTCTTCATGCTCGGATGTACTGTGGAATGGGTTTCGTCACCTTCCAGTATGCTTATGGGAGTATTCACGGCTACACTTCACTTGTCGTCTGCTTCTTCGGCTGCCTTGCCAATTTGCTCAATCTTATCGTCTTAACACGCAAAGGGATGATAAGTCCGACCAATGCGATACTGACTGGGCTTGCTTTCGCTGACCTCCTCAACATGGTCGAGTACATCCCTTTCGCCGTCTACAGGATATGGAAGATGAAAACTTTCCCGTATGGATGGGCCCTCTTCATCCTTGTCCACAGCAATTTCTCCCAGGTAAATAAATAAACATAATAAATATAATAAATCAACTTTCTTTTCTATTTTTTCTATATTTTACATGTACAATCTACAAGCTACAAAAAGTATATTTTTATTCGTCTATAGTTTCCAATTTCCAATCCATAATACAAAAACAAGATATAGATAGAAATTGGGACATAAATTTAAAAAATGTCAGCATCATGTGCATACGAGAAAATCAAATTAGGATTGCACTTTAAAAGTAAAAGTAGAAAGTAGAAAGAAAACTATAGGATTTATCGTATGTATTTATTATACAAGCGAATGAAATGAAATGAAGAAAATACAAAATACAAAGTAGAGAATAAAGAATAATAGAGTGAGTTCAAGTGTAAGGAAAAGGGACGGCAATAGTAAATTATTTTCCATTTCATGAACAGAAAGAATAGAAAGTAGAGTTCCCCGTCAAACTGTGTTTAAAATCCAAAAACAAAAGCTCATTGACTTGGACAGACGGACGGAGGGACGGTTATATTGCACTTTGGAGCTTTCATACTTGATATTAAATAGTGTAAGAGGAAGAGGAAGGAGGAAGGAGCAAGACGAGGACGAGGACGATAAGTAGAATAGGAAGTTGGAAGGAGGTACATTCAATTTCCGTGCTTTGCTCCCTTTCACTCTCTCTCAAGTTTCTTCTTACTTTTACTTTGCTTTTGCTTTTGTTCTTTGTTCTAGCGATGGGAATGTGTGAGAATGTGTAAACGTAGATATGATTGGGAGTACTCAGTACTTCCAATCACCATTACAATGTACAATATACAACGCTCTTGTACAATGTACATATAAACTACAGCCTATACATTGTATAGTATACAGTGTACAGTGTACAGCATACACACATGCTTACTTACTACTTACACACGTGCACTCATCAATCTTCTCATTGAACCGCCATAATTCACACCGTGTCCAAAAAGCAGAACATGAAATATCGTCATAAATTATAGAGCGGCAAGATACGAGACCAACAGAAAGAAAAAGAGAAAGAGAGAACGGAGAAAGTACAAGCATCAAGAGCATACAGCATACACTCGCTCATTCACCAAACTAGACTAAACTAGAGAAACTGGAGAAACCATGTGCTTGGTGCTCTATCAAATATCAAATAATGCACTTCTTCAGATCATGTACACGGTACAATGTACCTCCAACCTCCAGTAATATCAATATTATTATTAGTATTATTATCATTATTGTTCAGTTTAGTTTTGGTATTCTTCATCACGCTCCTGCTGCACAATATAGAAATCAGCAATCCAGCACTGAAAATTCAGTATTCAGTGTTAAAGTAGGAGCGTGCAAAGTTGTATTTCTATTTGTATTTTCATTTTGATTTTCATCCCTTGCTTTCCTTCTCTGGGGAGATGCTAACTTTCACTCTTCATCATTCAAGAGTGGCTCAGGACTGGTTCCTGATTACTCTGAAAAGCATAAATAAGTTTTGTACACTCTACATTACACATTGTACACTGTACACTGTACACGCATCGACTGTAGATTGTAGATTATATCGTGAACGTGGCTGACTCGTTGACTGGATAACTAACTTTGTGACTTTCTCACGTTCTTTGGACAGTTGGCTCTTGGTTGTGATGTCGATGAAAACTGACATCAGAGAAACACGTCTAGATTCTAGATTTATACACAAATACAAATTCATAGACCAATATCAACACCAACACCACGGATACAATTACAAAGGTGTTGCAACTTGTTCCAACTATTGGTGGATAAAATTACATCATCATCATCATCGTCTTCTTCGTCTTTGTCAGTAGGACTCTGTTACCCTTTTTATACTGTTTATATAATTCTCTCCAAATTCCATGCACAATGCACACGTCCTGCTCCAATGATTCTGCGAATTCAAAGGATGAATCGTGAAAGATGAAAGACTGTCACATGTAACATGTACAATGTACAATGTACATGCTGGATACTAAATATACTAGACACAAGTGCAGGCAATGAATGCAGCTGTGTACATAATTTATAGATAAAACGGTGTTCTGTTCACCTATAAATATATACATGGAAATAGAACCTGGTACAAGGAACCGTGCGCTGTATACTTTATACGGTAGATATCATACCAAGTATAGTTTTCTCTTTTCTCCTGCTCAGATCGGAATATTTCTGTGTGAGTGGATTCAAATTATTACCTAGGTCCAGCGGTCTCTTTGTCTTCACATACACACATACATTCAGTTGAACCGAGAGTTGAGAATTGAGAATCGAGAATCCTGAATTGAGTTGTCAAGGGGAAAGGGAAAAGGAGAAAGAACAAATTCAGTGGAATCTAAAATGTGGAAAGCAGAAATGGAGAGATCGTGTGTGAAGCATTATATTTCATGTACTATCATTTCATATTATGTAATGTTCAGCATTCAGCATACAGCGTTCAGGATAAACCTGGATGAGCTAGAGTAAAAGTATAGCAAAATGTATAGAATTTTGTAGTGTATAAGCTTTATATTATACAGTTGACTTGGTTGGTTGGTTGGTTGGTGGAATGCATTGAAAAATTCTTCTGTGCAGAGTATGGAGTTTCCACTTTCTTGTGTCGGTGTCTGGTCGGTGGTGGTTGAAAAACAAATCATCTGGGTGACTTTGGACTACTAGGTATTTTTTCTCTGTACTTTCGACACTGTACACTGGACACTGTACAATGTACAATGTGAAAACTACAGATACAAAGCGAAGACACAGAATATACTCTCGTTTTTGGATTCCAGTCTCCTGCAACTTGGAAATAATCATATGATATTATTTCGTTTTACAGATAATCTTACAGAAAAAGTTACTGTTAGTTTTAAAAATCCGCCAATCTAAAAAAAATCAGATTACTGACGCATTCTAAAAATTTGAAACTTGTTGTAATCAACCTTAGTTGTTTTAAATAATCAAAATATTCTTTGATGCTGAACCAAGTTTATACTTCTTTTCCTGTGTATTATTAAAGTAAGAGTTAGATGAACCCGTTTTTCAAAGTGGCAGTAACATGAGATAGATGTAGTGTAAATTGTACATTGTACATGGAGCATGGAGAGTTGTTTATGTGCATGAGATTGGATTGGAGTCCAGTTCAGTTCGGTCCATAGTCCAGTCTCGAGTCTCGTGTTTCATGTGACACTCAAGTCTCAAGTCTATACTCCAAGGACCTTTCTCTTCTTTTCTATGGAGAGCGGAGGCTGAGATTTCTGTCCCATTTCTTACATTTTTTTTTGAGTTCATACATCTTTTCTCTGTCTGTCTACTCCCATCTTCATCTTCATCATCAGTTTCAGTTTCAGCTTCTTTCTTTTTCTACATTTTTTTCTAATCTTGAGTTCCGTTGGCTCATTTTTCAAGTAATGAGGCAATGGGTAAAGTTGCCCTAGATTCCAGATTCCAGATTTCATCTTCACCATCCCTTTTTAACGCACAAGTCTTTACAGGTTAACGTTTACACTCGTTTAAAAGGGAAGTTTTGAAACCTACAAATTACAGAGTACAAAATACAAGATACAAAAGTAGCAGCTGTTTTTCCATTTCCCATTCAAATTTCAGGTTTCCGCTGACTGTTGATATAGAGCTGTTTTCTTTACTTTCGAGTATTTCATTGCTTGAGAGACTTGTGGAATTTTGTACAGATATATTAGAAAATTTCATCATCTGTTTAATTTGCAAGAGAGAGAGAGAGAGAATCTGCAGAGTTAAATTCCCTCACAGATGAAGATTTTTCCTTGTACACTGTATATTGTACATTGTACGTACATCATACATACGGGAGTGTAATAAAGAAGAAAATGAAGTGGATGATGTTTAAGTAGAAAGAAAGAAAATGAATGAAAAAAACGAAGAAAAATATACATAGATTTTTTCCGTGCTTCTGTCTTTTTTTTGCCCTCCCTACTTATTTTCTCACTATATGCTCTACGTTTCTTCCACGCTCTCTTTTTCATCTCTCACCACTCTCCACTCTCCAGTCTCTAGTCTATGCTCTCCACTTTCCACTTTCCACTTGCACCACACACAACACAACACACCACACACCATGAACTCATCTCCGTCAAAATGTCTCAATTGACAAGTTGAGTAAATGTTTACTCACTCTCTAACGAAATGTACGTAACATCGTAACACGCTCTAAAGCTAACTTGTCCGCAGTCCGCGTACACTATACTTTGTACACTTTCTACGTTGTAAATTGCACACTACATACACTACACATTACAGCAAAAGATTTCTCAAAGTTACTCTCACATGAAGGAAAAAAACAACATTAGAAAGAGTACGTGTATACAGTACAATGTACAGTTTGGAGGAATCTCTACTTCAACCTCAGCTTCTCTTACGATTAACTAGATATCATTAATGTGACTGCGGGTCTCTTTCCCCAACGCCACCAAAGCAAACCAAAGCAAACCAAGCCAAGTAGCTATTATACTTCCGTATTTTTATAGACATGTTTACGCAGTACATACTACATACCACACTATAAAAATATAATATATAAAAGTGGGGTTTATTTTGTACGTGTACTTGTACTTGTACGTGGAACTGCTATCATAACACAGCACACAAAGTAATGCCTGGAATCTGGAATCTTGAATTTACTTTTCCTTTTTTCCCCAGATTTTTTTTCATTTACTCAATACTCAATTATCATCATCATCATCATCATCAAGCAAACCTTTTTTATTAAAAGAATTTCTGAAAAAGCTCTTTCCTCCTTCTTTCATGTCACCTCTCTCACAAGTCAGTTTGAGATCTCAAGTCTGTGTAAATAAACAAGCTGATACAAAAAGATATTCAGGTTGAAAAAAAAGAGGACCACTAAAAAGATGACCACTTTCTTATTAATTTGTATTACCTTTACTTGACTACTAGTGTTTAGTGTTTAGTGTCTTTATAATAGGTTGAATAGGGCTTCATTTCCCATGTTATGCGCACCGAATATCAAGTATCGAGTATCGAGTAATAGTATGGCTGGCAATTTGTTACACTGTGTACTGTGTTCGCTTTTCTTTTTGTACTTGCAGTTGTATTTGTAGTTGTATTGGTAGTTGTAAATGTATTGGTATTTGTTATTTGTTTGTATCAAAAAGTGAATGGATTCAAGTTTTTCTTGTGTAAAGGATCAAATAGAAAATCAGACACATTATATGAACATTTTGTACACTATACATTTGTACTTATTTATTGCACAAGAACTCGCTCATTCGTCAATGTTCCATGTTTTATAGTTAAATTGTTCAAAGTTGACGGGAGAGAGAAAGAGGAGAAAATAGTAAAGGGAAAAACGCGAGGGTTGCGTGTTTAGTAAATAGATGTGCCAAACAGAAAAAAACAAGAAAATACACAAAGAAATAGAAAGAAAGAAAGAGAGAGAGTGAAGCAATCTTTATTTCAGTTTGAAGTAAGGCATGGGAAAAACAGGAGATGTGTTTGAATTCTGAATTCAGAATTCTGAATAGCAAATAGCAAACATGGTGTGTATAACACAAAAGGCATAATATCTAGTACATATCTGTAATATATGTAAGTATATCGTAAACTTGAAGCTGGAGTTGGAATTGGAATTGAAGTGTGGGTCGTCATCATGTCTTCTCGTAAACATCCTCATCAACATGGTATTTGTACCCAGACTTTTTCCGTGTCTTTTATACTTTTATTTTGTACATAAAATGCAAGATAGTCTAGAATCTACACTTTACACACTATTCAATTTCATGTCCATGAATAAGAATGAACCCAGGAAACTTTGATGTTTTGATGCTGGTCCCAGAAAGTTGTAGATTGTAGAGTGTAGACAAACTTGTGTGTTGTGTGTGTTCTCACTTTCTCCATTCTCCATCCTCCGTCCGCCGTCCTTCATGGTAATAATAATGAGCTCACTTTCTATTCAGTCGCCTAGGTTATCAAATCAAAGGAAATATTATGTCCCTGCCTTTTTCTACTCTTTACTCTTCATTCCTCTCTTTTGTCGAGTATTATTGTGTGAAAATTTCTCTACGGGTGAATAAAATAGAGTGTACAAAAGTACCATGTCCGACGAACAATGAAGAGAATGAAAACAAGAACGAGAACGACAACGAGTGAACGAGCTGGAACTTCCAACAGAGCTTTTCCCCATTTATTAGAAAACTTGAATAAATTATACATGTATTTATTCACAGGCATCTTATCATGCATATTCAATATTCACGAAGTACATTAGATTACATTACTTTTGACTTTCTCGTTTTCTTTGTTGTTTTGTTTTGTTGTGCTCTGCTCCGCTGTGTCGTTCCTTGTCTATATATAGGAATAAATGAGTTGACTTGATGTAATGTGATCATTGATCATATCATGTGAGTCGAGAATCAAAGCTCATGAATTTGAATACCGCAGAGAAAACCTATGAGTGCTAGTCAACATCAACATCTAAAAATATGGTGTAAAAGTTGAATAGTACAATAATGTAATAAGTTAGTGTATATTGTATGTTGTATGTTAGAAAAATATCTATTGTGCTTTTTATACATCATACATATATACATCCGTTGACTTGTTTGTTGTTTGTTTGTTTCCCTGCCGTGGATTTGAAAAGTCATTTTCTTGGTCATTTGAGCCATAATGAACGGATACACATGTAAAATGTAGAATATCCAGATGATGTAGATGAGAAATGAATCTCGGAATCGGAAATCTGGGGGTGAAGCAACATTTGTGGTTTTGTGAAGAAATGAAAAGAATAAAAAGAAAAATAGAATAGCCCAAAGCACATTGTACATTAAATATCAACAGAAACTGAGGAAACAGGCTTCATAATTTCAACCTAGACTTTAATTTGCATACTATGAATCATACTCAAAATAGCTATTTTAATTTACTGCTACTGAAATTGAGATGGTGGATGGTCTGTTAATGACATTGGTCAAGTTTTGTTATTTTGAAAACCAAGTAAAAACTAGAAAATAAATTCTTTGTTCTTTTTTAAACATATAAGGTAAGAAATAATAGTAATTATTATTATTATTATTCTTATTATTTGAGTCTTGTGTTTAGAACTTCTTCTCTTTTTTTTAAAAAAAAGAAGTATTAACATTATTTTTGAAATGTAAGAAATGACTCTGCATCATGAATCATGAATCTAGGAAAGCATAATAATATGTATAAGTAAAAGGTAAAAAAAGTAATTTATAGACTATTATTATTTTGTAAGGCTCTCGAGTACAAATACATACATAAGAATAAGAATACGAATAAAAACACGACTGTGACATTGAGTACAAATATGAGTATCATTTCCTCTCGTTATTCTATTCTAATGATCTCCTGCTGGTTTCCTTTGTTTTTCCTCCATTAATGATGAGGGTATGAGAGAAAGTACAGTACATTTAGCTTGCTTCAACTTTCTATAATGTAAAGTCTACAGGCATGAAAAAGGTAGAAAACAAAAGTGGAAAATTCCGCCATATGCCTTGTGTTTCTAGTTCTACTTTCTACTTTCTACATCATTGCAAATATTAAATACTCACTACATTCCAAACTCTAACCTGTACCCTGTACCTCTATTCATGCACCACAAACTCCTCAGGCTCGTGGAAACAAATAGGGCAAAATGTGAAATGACAGGAAGTGAGTGACAAATAGTTGAAGACTCGATTTTTTACATCTGGTATAAAAACTAAAAACCACACATGTATCTATACAGACTATACGATAGGCATTAGACATGATTAAACTTGTATAAAAGGGAGCGGAACTACATGAATAATTTAGGCTTTTCTGTCTACTGTACAGTGTATACTTTATACTTTGTACAATGCATGGACATTTTTATTTTTTTTATCTTAGCTCAGCCTAATGAATCTTAACGTTCCGGTCCCGATTCCTATGTGAATAAAGTGGGTATGAATAATGAATGATGAATGATGAATGGCGAATACTCTGAGCTTGGAGCTGGAATTTTCCACTCCATTCATTCATTAGGGAAAACATGCAATAAAAAAAACTAAAACTGTGGTAAAATCATTATTATACGTTATTATACGTACGTAGGTGGTAGTTTTTAGATCCAAAATTTATGTAGTATGTACGCCCACAAAAAATGGGAGGTTTAATTTCTAGACAATTTAATACAATTTTGTCAGTCTCATCACTAACTACTGACTACTGACGATTCACGATTGACGAAGGATGGATTGATGAAGAGTGACATGGAATACTAATGAAGTTGTAATTTTTTTCTGTTTTTCATTAACAGGTTTGTCATACCATCGCCATTTGGCTGACCCTTACATTAGCAGTGTGGCGTTATATAGCCGTGGGACATCCACAATATAGCAAGACTTGGTGTACGATGGATCGAGCGAAATGGTAAAAAAATTAATATGTTAACATAACTACAAAAAAATACTTTGTCATTTTGCATGTGACCAAGAACTTTTTATAAGTCATTTTTGTATACAATCTGCAATTTTCTCATTTTTTGAAACAATTATATATTATACATCATTCGATAGATTGTAATCTTGTACATCTCGTAATGTATAATATATAATTGTACAATTAGTTCTTTAATTGCAATTAAATGTTTTAACAATAGTTGAAATCACTTAAAACCCTTTCAAGGATGACTCACACACACTTTACTCCGGGAAGTTCAAAGCGGAGTAGTTTTTTTTCTTTTGTTTTCATTTGTGAAATGTGAGAGTGATCCTAATTAACTTTAAATTTTAACACAAATCAACAAATTGTGGTCACCTAACTAATTTACTTAGTTATTACATGTATACATAAATATACCAACAACATCTTTTTTCATAAAAATCTATTATAT
>JABASP010002638.1:0-18716 GCA_019776565.1 Sminthurinus signatus | reverse complement strand
TGACAAATTTGTCCGCTAGGTGGCAGGTTTAAAAGTCGACGCAAAGCGGACTCAATCTGTACACAGACGGACGGACGGACGGACACCAGGATTGCAATAGGCAGCTTCGCTTCCTAAAAACCATGATAAGGAAAACGGAAAAAGCTAAGCTCAACTAAAACGGAGCTTAATACCACGAGCTGAAACTCTTGGAACATTCTACATTCTACATTCTACACTCTCTCTGGGCTGAGCTGAGCTGAGCTGAAACTCAAACGAATCAACACGGTTTCTACTTTCTACAGTTTCTACGTTCTACACATACGGATATTCTGGTTCTAAATCGTACAGTCTACGGTGCAGAACTTGTGGACTCCCTTCACATCACATCACATGCAACATCCTGCAATCCTGCATGTATGTGAAAGTATGTATGGATTTATATAGATTACAGACATGAACATTGAACACTGAACATACACAGATGAACAGAAAGATAGATGGATAGATTTAGGTAATAATAATACATGTATGGCTCTTGTCTTCTTATCATTCTCCATTCTCCATCCCACATCCATCCAAAAAAGACCAAAACCAAACCCAAGAGAAACAGGAAAAGGAACACGAACAGTCAACACGAGCATCTCAGCAAAGGTATTAAATAGTATTAAAGATTTTAACCAAAGATATTTGAGACAGAGAGGGGAAACGGCAGACTTGAGACTTGAGTCTTGAGTCTTGAGACCAGGGGAAAATCCGAATTGGAATCCCCGTCAAAGAAAAAAGTCCAAGAGGACAATCAAAAGGACAAGTACCAAAAAGCCTGGGCCTCAAGTTGGAGCTGGAGCTAAAACTCGAGAACTGGAGAACCAAAAGAACCAACTATTATGAACCATTTGTATTTTTAGCCCTGGATTTTTTCCTCCCAGAGTTTTATATCTATTTATATGACATACTGCCCAAACTCCAAAGTCCAAAGTCCATCATCCATCGTCATTCGTCCATCTTTTAGGTTTTATACATAGCATCTCAGCGCGTCTTTAGGTTACCTTTCCTCTTAGGAAGAAACTGTCTCCTGTCTATACTCTATACTCTGGACTCTGCACTCTGTACAAACATGATAATAATACTTACTTTCACTTGAGCGTCGAGCGTCGAGTGTAAGCATCGTTCGTCTCTGTCCCAAGAAAAATATGGAAAAATATGGAAAGATGGAAACATGGTCTTAGTAGACGTCACCATCCTCAGCATCATCATCCTCTTGGTCGTGGTCGTTGTTCTCGTCCAAAGTCGTAGTAGTAGTAGTTTTTTCTTCTTTTTCCTATCCTCTCAAATCGTTTTACATTGCATCACATTCACATCCAGTCTCACATTGATATTGAATCTTGAGATGAGGTTGAATGCAATGCAATTCCTTGAAAAGAGAAAAGAGACTTAGCTCAAACTGAAACTGAAGCTCAAGCTCAAGGAGCTCAAAACTATGTACAAGGCAAAAGTAGTAGAATTATTCGAATAAAAAGAAGAGAGAGGAAAGTGAATGTAAAAGTACACATGAAATATCTGTATGAAAAGACAAGGAGGGGAAGTGGAAATAGCAATAGAAATGGAAATGGAAATGGATATATGTATTCGTATAGGGGAAATATCCAATGTATGAGATATGAGATATGATATCATGCGATATGATATTGTATAAAATGTGTAAGAGCTCAAAGGAAGAAGAAACTGAGAGGTATCAAAATGGAGGGAAAATATTATAAAATGTGTACATGGGAAAAGATGAGAAATTCATACGTACGGAGGATCTGATGTGATATGATGGAATGGGATGGGATGTGGGATGTGAGATGTGATGAGAGCTGAGACTAGAGACTAGACCAGAAAAAAAGTAGACGAATTTCTAGTAAAAGACGTCGATGGAGCTGGAGATGGGAATAGAAATAGAAATAGAAATGTTGTGAGGGTTGAGGAAAGAGAAAGGGAAAGGGAAAGCTGAGAGGCTGAGATGAAATCCTCCTCTTCCTTCTCTTTATCCTCTCTTGTACTTGTGCTTTGCCGTGGGCAAAGAATAAAAACAAATATTTATTGTTCGGCAGATAGCGTTTTATCTGGCCAAGAAATATCTGGAAACTAGAAGGAGCGTAAGAAGCGTAAAAACCATAAGAAGAATTTTCATCTTATGAGCAAGCATAAAAACTTACCACGAAATCTGACACAAATATCTCATGTCAGCAAATATCTGTGAAAAGAAACCTCGTTCCTCTTTTCTCTTCTCTCTTCTCTTCTCTTTTCTCCATTCAGTTTCATTTTACTATACACTGTACATTTGTAATTCTCGAAAAGTCTCACAGCACACAAATAAAACCGGGACAGAAAAAAGAGGAATAAAAATTTCAGGAAAGTTTGGATCATAGTAAAATACAGATATAAGATATAAGATACCTTTTCAAAATACAGATATTAGATATACTAGAAACTAGAATACTCTAGTAAAATATTTCACGTTTTCTTCAAAGCATATAATACGTGTGCATAAAATACATGGAAAAATTGTACATATAATATTTACCGGTAAAAATCTACATCTGAAAGGATCTTGTCAGTGTAAAAAGTAAAAAGGAGGAAAGTAGGAAAGGGGGAAAGAAAAGGAAAAAGAAGGGTTACACATTACAAATTTCCTGGAGAAATTTGATCGTTCATCATCAGCTTCAGCTTTAGCCTCATAGTCATCGGTATCGGTAACGGTATCAGTATTGTGACTGTCATCGTCATCATCATCATTGCCATCCTCATCGTCGTCATTGTCATTGTCAACGTCATCCATCACTGTTCACTGTTCAGACTTCTAAAGAAAAAGATGCTCCTGAAAGATGCATCCCTGATGTGTTATTTAAAGCTAAATGATTTTCTATGGATCCTGCTTAAAAATTTAAAATGCCTAAAGCTTTCACTCTACATTCAGCCGTCTTTGCTGTAAAATCGACAAGCTTTTTTATTTACACAAAAGTCTAGAGTCTAGAAGTCTAGAGTCTAGTTTAAAGAGTTGAGAGTCGAGAGTCGAGAGTAGTAGATAAACTTTAAGATTTTAAATCAAGTAATGGATTTTTTCCCTCCTCCTTCCTCTTTTGAAGTAAAAGCTAGGTAAAGTAAAAGCTGCTTGGATGCTTGAAGCATTTCCCATTTGCTTGAACGGGGGAAATGGAAATTTCCTCCAGCTTAATGAAAATTTTGTCAGGATTAACAAGTGATGCTACTAATAGCTACAAGAGAATCGTTCTTGTCTCCTCCGCCTTCATCAAAAATCAAGAAGCAAGAATCAAGCATGTACTTTGAAAGTAGTCTGCTTTCTACTTTACTTTCCCCACTGCATCTCATCGCTCATTATTCTTTTCTGGCTCAAGTGCATGAACCAGGAACCAGGACACAGGATTTTGAAAGAAGAAGAGATTTTGTAAATTTAATCATCACTCTGCTCTTCAAGAAGACTGGAAAACTGTAAAACTTGAAGACAAGAGGATCAAGTCAACTTTTTACTATGTGAATCTTGGCGATGGTGATGGCTTGGATGTGATAGGAAACACTGAACAATGAACAATCAAAATGATCGATCGGATCCTCACAACTTGAGAATTAACAAATCCTGTACTTGATTTTTTCACCTTTCCCTATCTTTTAAAAAACTTTTAAAAATTTCCATGAAGTAAATCCATGGACACTAAAAGTGTTTAACATGTAAAAATCCACAGCACAGAACAGTGAAGAGTAGAGTAAAGGGCAAATGGCAAAGTACCGTAAAAACGGCAGAAAGTTTCACAGACTTTTTCTAAAGATAAGTAAAAGCGGAGGAGGACGCAGAGGAATAAGAACAAGAATATGAGATGGTGCAAGTTAACGTTTATGTAAAGAGGTCATACGAAAAGTCTAGAGTTTAGAGTTTAGAATTTAGAGAGGGATCGTCTGAAAAAGCGTGTGCGGGTTTTAATTTGAGTGTATTTTTATGAGATCAGCCTCTTTTATTCCACGCTATACTTTTACTTTACAGCTTAGATGTATTGTATTATGTATACTGCTTTGCTTTCACTGCTTTCACTGCTTTCACTATTTTCACTACTTTCTCTTGCTCAAACTTTTAAATGGTCTGGCGTGAAAACGCGTAGTATGCACGCAATTTTCATACATCTACGGACAATACAACATCTGAAATCTACGATACAGATACTCACAGTTTCACTCAGGGGTCAAGAAGAGTATTTTGAGTCATTGGACTTGAAAGTTCCGGGCTCATGCTAAATACTAAATATATTAAATAGTAGGTCGACAAGGCGATGTCAGACTCAGTTTTTTGCCTTTTTTACCCTATTCGCCATCTTATACATGTATATGTATGTGTTGTGTGTTGTGCTGGAGAAAGCTGGAGAAAGCTAAAGGAATTCAAATGTGGTAGTTTGAGCAAAGCGGGGAAGATAACATTAGAGACGTATGCGAGTCCTCAATGCTCAATCCTCAATGTTCACTACTCAACTGCTCAACTGCTCCTTCATAGTCCATAAGGGCTAATGTTTGGACCTCTTGTCGTTACCGTTACCCTCCACATCCTCATCATTCCCTTGAATTGCAAATCCTACATGTACAATGTTCATTGTACAGTCAAAAGAGTGAAAGGCACTGAAAAGACAAACCAAGTATTTCAAGACGCCTTTTACCCATGTATTTTACATATTTTCCTCTCTTCTGTCCAAATTCGGAATTCGGAACTCTAAAGTCTAAAGTCTAAACTCGGGATTTGAAACCCACGCCATTCTTTCTTCTTCTTATTTCTGCTTATTCTCCTCCTCCTCCCAGCTCAATTTACAAAAACTGGTGCAATGAGAAAAAAAGTTTTCATGTATTTATTTATCTAGATTCTAGATTCTAGATACTAAATAGAAAAAAAAACAAGTTAGACCAAAGCCAACCCAGCCCGAGAAACGCAAAAGAAAAGTCAGCTTCAGATTGTACAAAAGAATACATTTCTACATTTCTACATAAGTTCAAGAAATAGAGTTATGCATTTAATACATGTAGCCTACGCGATACAGCTTCAGCCTTTTTATACATGTATGAGTACTTACATATTCACATGTGGAGGAGAAAGTAGCAAGTGAAAGTAGAAAAAAAGAAAGCAGATTCAAAGCGACAGACGAGGTAATGCCCATGCTTTTAACTTTTACGTTTCCTCCTTAGGTTCCTCCGTTTGGAGAAGGAAAACGACTAGTCTCAAGCCTCAAGTCTCAACTCTCAAGTCTCAAGTCACTGCAGTCTGAACTAAACTCTGAACACTTTGCTTACCAAATCAACTCTTTTACTAAACAATTGAAATTGCCTCAGACACTTGTGTACAATGTACAATGTACAATACAGTGTACAATGGAAAATACATTGTAGAAAACATAGCGAAAGCCAATAGATTTGAAAAGAGGAAAAAACCTTCCTCTTTTCTTCCTGTTCTCTCTCAACTCTCAACTTTAAGAGGCCATAACCTCGCCTTCTTTCAAATATTTTAAAGAAAACTCTTTCCCTTCTTTCCATTTTCTCATCCATTCCTTTTTCCTTCCTTCCTCCTTTTTTTCCTTCAAGAAACTAAGAAATGATCCCGACTTTGAGCAGCCTACACTGTACATTGTACATGTTTTTTTCTTGACGGTTTCGGGAAAGAGGAAACTGCCTCTGGAAATTTAAACAACTGACTAGTGACTAGTGAGTTGTAAATACAGAATACAGGCAAAGCTAAACTAACCGTATTCAGAAACACAAACACATACAGATACGAATACGGATACAGACACAGAAAATAGAGATACAACTCCACTTTCTTTACAAAACAAGTCTTCACAATTGAAAAACCTCGATCTCGACCCGGACACGGATTCCAATACGAATTCCAATTCAAATCCGGATCCGGAATCGGAATCGGAAACGAGAGTTTAGAGTTTCCAGTTTCGAGTTTACATTTCCTATTTTGTATTTTGTATTTTTCAATAGTGATCCAAGTGGAATAGAAATGGATAGAATGACTTTATTCCTGTGACTTAATTTACCATAAAATAAAACCAGCAAGAGCTCTTAAAAAAGACATTGACAATCCTTTTCCCCCGTTTAGTTTCCCCTTTTAAATGAAAAGAAAGCCAAAAATAAATAAATAAATAAATTGAGTCACTCTTTTCAATGCACACATTCACATGCTCAAAGAACGGACTCCGAATCATCCAAGTCTACATTGAAATAAGCGGGAAAAACTCAAACAAAATCAACTAATCGAAATTGTGTGTAATTTGGAGTGAATAAAATAGCAAGGGAAAAAAGCCCCAAATCCAAATTACCTGCATTTTGTGAATATAAGAGTAAATTCCCCATTGTCATATCTTTTGTAGAGTCGAAAATACTTTTTTCTGATTTTCTCTCACCCTTTTTTTAATTTTTAAATACTTATTATTTTTGTATTTTATTTGAAATGTACTGAACCGTGAAGATCCAAATTGTCCAGAGTCCAGAGTCGACAGTCGAGAGTCTTGTTACAGAGAATCTAGAAAAATGATAGTTTCCTTATAATTTTAATGGGAACTTTTAAGTTTTGTTCTTTAAAACTCTCTTTGAGCTCAAATTCCTATTTAATTCTACATTCTACATGAAAGAAGACAAATTGTTCAAGAAGAATTTTGTTTTTGCTTTTGCTTTTTGCTGAGGAAGGAAAAAGTTGACACTTGAAATGTCAACTAGGAGTATTTATATTGTATTCCTATATGCTCTTGCACATCCAACAGCCCATTTCCTTTCTATTTCTTTCCAACATCGAGCATCTAGTTTCTAGTTTTTAGTTTCCTCACAACATTTTAAATGATGTGAGTTTTGACTTTTTTTCCGGAATAATTTAAAAACAATTTGAAATTCAAATGAAAAAATAAAATAGTCCAAGTTGAAGCACAAATAATTTGATCCGGATTTTGAAAAAGTTTCGAGTTTCGAGTCAACTGCAGAGTGCAGAGCAAATATCCGAATACCCAAATGGTGTCGAGGAATGGAGGATTTATTCAGAAAACTGAAAGTCAAATTCAAATTTGAATCGGAATCTGAGACTGAAACTGAATCTGAATTTACAGTCGTAGAAAATAAATGTATGTTTCTGCTTTCCGAGTGGGAGGAAGGCAAGTTCAAGTAGTTGAGTTCAAGAGAGAATAGCTATCGGAATCGGAGTCAGAGTCAGAGTCAAAGTCATATTCAGAGTGGGAGTTTGAGTTGTGTGGAATGAGAGGGGGAGTTGTAAATTAAAAAGGATTATGAATTTTTTTATGAGAGTTGGCGGAGGAAATATGTATCTAGAATATCTAGATATTCTAGGAATTTTTAGAGTGAGAAAAGATGGTAAAAGGAAGTGGAGGAAAGAAAAAAAGAAAGAAAGAAGAAAAAAAGAATGGAAATGGGAGGAAAGGAAGGGAGAAAAAGAAGAAAGTTGGCTAATAAAGAAGTGAAAAGAAATATTTTAAGATAGTGACAGATCCTCTTATGCTTTCTCTCGCACTTTCTCCCTCTCTCTTTTTCTCCCTTTTCCTCGACGCCTTATGAAATATTGCGGAAGGAGGTCTATTGGAGGCTCTTTGGTCGAGACAGTCCTATACATTTGAACTCTATCTATTTCCTCCAAGACATGATGGTGCTTTGGTCCTCTGGTCCTCACTCTCGCCTCTTCCTCTTTCACAAGATACTTTCGATGCTGGATGATGATGATGACGACTGTAGCTATGTCTCTAGTTTCTAGTACAGTTACTTGACTTGACTTCCCACTTGAAACTTGTATATTACTGTATAATTTGCCATAGCTTCAATTTCTAGCCTTAGAATTTAGAATACAAACTTGTTTGAGTTTGAATTATCCTTCGCGACATCCAGCTTTTTTTCAAGCACGGAACTCCATACAAAATACTACAGTAGATTTCAGTAGATTTTGAGTTTGAATTTCTATTGAAAAGACGCATCACTCTAAACTCAACATTCTACATAATATAAAGTAAACTGTTGTTATAATAATATTATTGTGGAATGTATTTGCTAGATTTTAAAACTAGACTTAAATAATAATACTTGATATTCAAAAGCTACTATTTTACTTTATCGTTATTAGTGCGCGATGTTAATGCTTAATTGAGTACATGAACTTACATTGTTATTGATATTGATATTGATGGTAGATGAAAGAAAGATTCAACCAGAAATGTTTTTGTCATGGTTCATCCAACTCACCATTTTTATCTACTTTCTCGTTGTGTATATCCTTGATTGTTGATCCTTGATTTTGGATGGCAAGAGGGAAAAGAGCTTGTGTGTAAGGGATAATTGAGACAAAAGACAGAAACAGAATCTCTTGATGGTCATTGGTCATAGCTGATCATGTACATTTAGTTCTGGTGACATTTGACATACTGTTGTTGTGTCTTTTTTGCGTCAACTTAAGTCTTGATCCATGAGCTTTAGACTTGAGTCTTGAGTCTTGAGACTGACTGAGACCGGATGTTCAATATCCCACAAAACCAAAACATATCATGTAGTGACTTTCATTACAACTGGAACTGAAGCTGGAACAGTTCTGTTCCGCATTATTATGACTTTCCTATTCTACTCGTATTAACTCACTAGTTATGTATTATATGAATCGATATTGATATCAGTATCCAAGTCGATAAAACGACCAAGTTGTAGATGGACATGGAAAGCAGCAATAGTTTGTGTCAAAGTATTACGGATGACTGAGGACGCCGATGCGACTGAGACTGAGACTGAGGTTGAGGTTAAGGATCAGAAAAGAAAAACCCCACAGAAGAAAAAAAAATAAGAAAGGGCGGAGGAGAGAACAAACTTTCTTATTCCATCTCAGCCAAAGCATGTTTTTGGTCTGGTCTGGTTTGGTCTGGTTTGGGAAGGCCAGGAGTTAAGAGTTGAGAAAGGAAAGTTATTTTCTTTCTTTAGCTGTTTTTGCTTACTTTTGCCAATTACTCTGAGCCTCACTTTCTTTCTTTCTTTCTTTCTTTTGCCCAGCTCCAGCTCCAGATCCAGATTCTACTCAATCAACCTTTTCAATATACATTTCTCCAATCAAATATCTTGTGAAATATTGCTCTTTCCATTTCTATTTCCATCCCTTTACTTTTCATTATTAAATCTTACATGGCCTCCAAACTACAAACTCCAACCTCCAACCTCCAACTGCTACGATTAACTTTCGTCTTGTACTTACGCGAACCCGCACTTTTGCTGGAATATGAATATACTTGAATATACTTGAATGTAAGCAAAGCCAAAGTCAAAGTCAAATTCGAAGGAAGAAGAAACAGAACGGGAATGAAGAAAAGTAAGTAAAACTACATCATATTTGAAGTCACTGGAGGCACTGCTCTTGCTTTCTTGAATTTTATGTAGTTCCACAGATATGTTTTCGGATTCATGCAGGATCTTGGGTATATGTACAAAAGACAGTTGAGCACTTAGCCAATAACCATTCAGAAAAATTCATTGCCCAAATTTTATTCCTGTCGTCAACACAAATACAGGACGAAGGCAACAACTTTTTTATTCCTCAAATTCCTACTCCGACTTCGACTTTGACTTGCGAGATAGAAGAGAGAGATCTTCTATTCGTTTTGTTTCTAAAACATTTAACATGAAATGACCAACTTTGGGAATTTCTACGACCAAATACGAGCTCGCTCGCTCTTTCTGCTACTAAAAATACTGTTAGTACTGCTAACACATTTTCTGCTAAAACATCCGACAGCAAATGTTTATCATCTACTGCATTAAAACTGCATTAATATTACAGAAATATCTCTACTATTATATTTGTTGATGGTACATTGGAAACATTATAATTTTTCATACTGGTCAAGTTGGTTGCATGTTTTAATGTCAGTATTTTATTTACAGACCACATTGATCCACAAATAAAAGAGCTAATAAATGAGAGAGAAGAAAATCAAGGAAAGCTAAGAAAAATTAAGATGTAATTAAATTAAAGATAGAAAATATAAAAATTAAACAAAAAAAATTTATTAAAAAAGAGCAAAAAAGTAGGGTGAAGCAGAAAGAGATTTTTCCTTTGGTTGTGAGCAACAGCATTACATTTATTATCTTGGGAGAGCTGGGCATTGAGCATTGAGGACCAGAGAGAAGAAAGCTGATGCGGACAGTTTATCTATTTCCTTGGGAAGGCTGACTGTGTAGAAAATAGACAAAAGGGAAAAGAGAGATGGACTTTGTTCCAAAGTGAGTAATAGAGACAGTACAGTCCATTATTAGAATAGACAATAAAAGTTTCCGCGCTCTCCTCCTCCTCAAAGACCAAAGGAAAGAGAAAGCACGAGTTATGTAGCCAGTTTTCTAGTTCTCTAGTTGCAGTCTCTAGTACAAGACAAATGTTCAATTTGTAGTAAATTTGATTCTCATTTGGATTTTGATTTTGGTCCTGGTTCAGAATCTTTGGATTAAAATGAAACTTGCAGGGGAAGCTGGAACAGCCTTGGCTTTACACTGCTTTACAACTTTCATCCTATTGCATCGACACTGGACACTGAAAACGGGACAATGAAAACAGCCTAGATTTTTGAATTTTAGATTGAATTTTGGAATCTATTACACTTCATAGTTAAATAAAGGCTAGTGTAACTCCTCTTCGAGCATTGAACAAATGCATGTACAACGTACAATGCCCAAACAATAGACTAGTATTTGTAAAATATAATACAGCAAAAATCAAGGACAGTATACATTTACAGCATACGCAATACAATACACTACAACGTATTTGCTGTCTAAATTTTATTCTAGATTCTAGATTCTAGATTCTAGATCCTGTTCCATTCCAGCTCAGCTCCGCTCCTGTTTTCTGTTCCAGCTCTGTCACGCGATGTGCAGTAGCGGTAGCTTTCCCCTGGAAGTTCATAGATAGAGTCCCGAGTTCACATGAGCTGGATACGGAGGATGAAAAACAAGCAGGAGCAGTATAGTTGGACTTTTTCAGGTCAGTCCAGTTTAAATTTAGGAATGTACCTTTTTTGTACCTCAGCATTAAAACTGCGCTGTTGAAGAATTTTACATTGATACTGTTTCAAGACACACTCAAATTTCAATAAAAATCCATAAACATCTTCATTAAATATCACATTCAACAGTAAAGAAAACAAACACTTGTAGGTTTGCAGGTACTCTTTTTACTTTATAAATATAAATATGAAGAGAACTGCTTGGATGGAAAAAGTAAAAGTCAAACTCAAATACAGTGCAAATAGCAGTACACTAGAAAATTTCATCATATTTCTCTAGCCGCTCGATTTTCAATGTTCAGTGTTCAGTTTTCAACTTTAGCAGAATAAATGGTGCTTTCTCTCTACAAAATGTACACTGTACACTTTTATCCATGGAAACATGAAATCAATGCGTAGTTGTACGGGTAGCGCACACATTGTTATACAGTCCTTTTTTGCTCAGGTAATGGATGATGGATAATGGATAATGGATAATGGATGCTAGGTGACACATGAGGAAGGTGTATTTTCGGATAGAAAGGTTTCAGGAACAATATCATAAATGTATTTTCTGCACCAATGTACAATGTACATGTACTTTTTGGGTTGTAGGTACACGAGACATTAAGCATTGAACATTGGACATATCAGGATATCTGGATATCTGGAGGAAAAAGTTGAGGAGGGCGACTGACTGACGAGAAGAAAGAGAAAGCTTTTGTTGTTGTCAGCCCAACAACAGTTGTGTTGTAGATTCTAGATTCTAGATTCTAGACATCACATCATTTGCTACAGCATTGTACAATATCATATCATTTTCTTGGTATTATTACGGAACAAACCCCTACAAAATACAAAATACACAATTTGTAGTACACCGTCCAGCGCCATAGTCACCATATCCATATTTGTCACGAATATGGTTTCACTAGAAAATGTTATACCTTTCCCCATCAAATTTGCTCACAAGGATACAGTACATGGGAATAGGGCTGTATTCTGAATGGCTGACTGAATTGCTAACAATACCAAGAAAAATGTTCAATTTCATTCTCCTTTCAATTCAGTTCAATTGGATTTGGATTTGGATACATTGTACAACATACAACATACAACATACAAAATACATTGAAATATATATATAATATTGATTTCAACCTATTTAAAAGGAAAGAATGTGCTGGAAAAATACGGGAAATCAAAAATCAACTAAAGTGTAAATGGTAAATTGTAAATTTATATAAAACGAGTAGAAAGGTTTTTAGAATATGTTTGATTTCCTCAAACTTGATACTGAATACTGAATATTCGATATTCGATACTCGATACTCGATTTCAACAATAAATCATACTTTCAAACTTACACTTGATTTTCATATTTTAGATAGTTTAGTTATCGAAATGGGAAAAATTATATGAAACAGACTTGAAAATCAAAATTCAAGATTCAAGAGTTTAGAATAAAAAGTAAGAGTAAAAAAATGAATGGCAAATATCTATATTTAAGACACAGAAGAAAAAGACTGTTTTGAAGAGCCATGTTTTGTTTTCAAAAAATATAAAGAAAATAAGACAACTTTTGTCTTTGTCAGAACCGAAAAATAAAACAATAGTGATACAAAGGAGTAATGTGAGAGTAAAAGTAAAAGGAAAAGTCGACTATTCTGCTACTTTCGTTTTTCGTTTGTTCTCCTTCTCCATTTCCATTTCCATTTCCATTTTAGACTCTACATTTCTGGGCATTTCTGGGCCCTTTAAAGAACAAAAGAGAGTAGTAAAAGAAAATGAAGAGGAAGAGAAGAGAAGGGAGAGGAAAGGAGGTAAAAGATAAAAGAAAGCACTCTCACACATTTTAGGCATGTAATATATCAAGAGTTCATTATCACAGTTCATGAAGCCATTATTTATCTTTTTTCTTCTCCCTTCAGCAACCAGCGCCAGCGCCAGTAACGAGCAACGAGAAACGAGCAACGAGCAGCCACCCTCAGAATACTTTAGACGCTGTACACTGTACATTGTACACTGTACCATTTATGTTACACTGGATGAATATGAAAACAAACATGAAAATGAATATCAACATAAATAAAAACGGAAAAGAAAGAAAGATGTGCACATGTTTTTAAGTAGTATTTACGTATTTTCTAATGGGCATCAACTCCATCACAATTGTATTTACACCTAATTCAAATTTACATTACGCCGTTCCTCTCTCCCTCTTCTTCCTCTACTAGATTGTAGATTGTAGATGTAAAAAATATGATAAACTGTTTTTCCTGTTCCGGTTCTGGTTCTGATTCTGCTTCTGGTTTTGTTTTACTTATTTTGCACTCCTTTTTCTTTTTTCATGTTTATTCAACGTTCTGAAATGGAGATTTAAATGTACATTAATGTTTAAGTGATCTTTAACTCTTTACAATGAAAGCATTTCTTAAGTTTTTACTTAATTTTCTTTGTACTCTTTTGACTTTTGACTTTTGTCCAAATCTGTCTCTTGATAAGACTAGAATTTTAGCTTGAAAAAAGATAGGTTATCCTTAAAGAGTTTAATGTATCAGTGAGTTTGAGTAAAAGAGTATTTATGCTTAATGTTCATATTGAGATTACCCCAAATTCTCAACGGACTGCAAAGAATTCAGAATTTTTTCGTAGTGAAATAAAAATAGACTTGTTGAAGGCTACTTTAAGAATTGCACGTGAATTGAATCCTGTCGATTGTCAATAGAAGATAAAATGGCAGAGAATTGAACTGTAAAATGTACATGTGCGCACATGCTCCTGTCAGTCTTTTAATCCACAACTGTAGAAATCTATAAATAAAATACAAATAAAGACCCAAATAAAAGTACCTAAAAGTTCAAATACAAATACAAACACAAATATCTCCAAACGCAAACAAAGAGGAGGTAAAAGATCAAGGAGAGAGAAAATGAATGTTGGAAAAGTTATTGGCGTCTTTGGTGACAACTGTAGACTATACTGTATATACTGTATAGACAAAAGACAAAAGATACAAGATACAAGTTTCATATAAATCCTAGCATCTCTCTAAATTCTCGCATCTCAAATCTCGAATCCTGAATCCTGAATCAAGACATGACTTGACAAAATGAAGGAAATACGACTAAAAATCACTGTTCCTGTTTCCTTCAATTCTAGCTATGGATTCCGTATAAATACAAAATACGAAATACGAATGCCCACTGTTTAGTGTACGTTGTACATTGTCAATTGTACACATGAGGCCGAGAAGGAGAAAAGGAGAAAGAAGGGATACTAATAAATACGTTGAAGGGAAATCTCACAGTCTGAATTCGTTGGAATCGGAATTGGAATTGGAGGGAGGAAAACATTTGGAATTTCAGTGGGCGAGGATTCGTCTTGATCTCAATCTCAATCACAAAGTCAAAGTTAAAGTCGAAATCGACATCGACATTGAAATCCAAGGGAACGTTGACGTGGATGGTATTTGCTATTTTCTATTTGTAGCAAATTCTCTACAATCTATTTACAATACAGATATATCCATGTACATTGTACAATGTACATCCAGTCCAAATCCAATCCAATGTACCCAGAATCTCGAATCTCGGCTGTGGGCATATTCTACATGTCCACTCGCCCATTCCTCCATCGATTTGTCTATTTATGTATAATAGCTATAGGAACTAATACCAACCATCGACACTTTGCCCTGTATTTTGTACAGTGTATTAGGTTGACGGATGAGAAATATATAATATATAAAATATATAAGATGTAAGATGTATAGTGTGAAGAAATAAACTGTGGGAAGGTAAGCTGACTCTTTTACTTTATTTTTAGTGCTGTGTACATTGTACATTGTACAGTGTATCTATATCTAGTTTTGGTGCTATTTCGTATTTGGTATTTGGTATTGGGGTTGCCTTGAGAATTTATTAGATGTTGCAACTCACAGAGTAGAGCAGAGTAACTGAAAAGGTAAAAGGTTGACTAGTGTGTACAGTGTACAGTGTACAGTGCAAAAGAGAGGGAGAGATTGTCATAAGGATTTACGATCTAGGAAGACGTCTAGAGTTGCTTAATCGTGTGCTAATATATGGCACAGGGCTATTCATCACGATGAGTGTCACGATCAAAAACCTTACCTTACCATTTCAGCCAACGAACCAACTCTGTTCAACCATGAAGTCTAAGCAACCGTGTCTATTACATATTCCTTCATTCCTTCATTCCTCCCTCATCCTCTCATTCTCCAGCGATCTGTTCCGTTTCCATCCCAACACCAATACCAACACCAATATCAATATCAATAGCAATATCAATAGCAATACTAAACTCGCACCTAAAAAACCCACGATATATAATATAATATAATATACAGTCGTGTCAGTTTCAGTTTCAGTTTCAGAACCAGCCTCATGTTCATCTTCAAATTCAGACTCAGACTCAGATTCAGGTTTCAGCATATAATTTGAGAGAAAGTTGTGAAGGAAGGATACACTTCGACTTTTACTCTTGACTCTAGAATCTAGAATCTTCTTCTTCTTCTTCATCTTCTCTATCTACAGATTCCAGATTCTAAATTTCAATACCAAGTGGAGAGAAGAAAATCAGAGAGCGAGAGAATCCTCCATTTTCCATTCCTAATTCTCTAGTATTTGAAGAAGAAGACGAAGAAGCAGAAGAAGAAGAAGAAGAGGAAAAAGAGGAAAAAGAGGAAGAAGACGCAGTCCATATTAAAGATATATTACCAAGCTCATCCATCAGTAGACAACATTGCATGGGAAAAGGTATCTATACGGATAGTACAGAGGAATGGTGTATTTTACAGTATATTTAGGAGATAGGATTCAGAGGAGTCAGACACGGGTGAACGGCGCTCATTCATTCAGTCTACTTCCTTCACACACCAAATACCAAATACCAAACACCAAACAGGGCTGTAGTTTATACAGCAATCACCATTCACCGTTCACTATTCACATTGGATTTGGGATACGCACTCTGTTTAATAATTGAAGAGTTAGCACTAACACCAGCACCAGATTATAAAGGAATGAACATGAACAAAAGAGCACAGAGAGAGAGAGAGAGAGAGAGAGAGGATAGTAGATCATGACAAGTCGAAAGTCGAAAGACGAAGACGAAAACGAGGAAGAGGTAACGAGTCGTCTCAACAAGATAACACATAAATCTCTTGCAACAAAAAGCTCAAGCTTCAGCAAAGGGAAGGAAAGAGAAAAACTGTGAGAAAAGCAGAGTCAAGCTGAATCAGTCCAAGACTCGAGTATAGAGTATCGAGTATTGAATGTAGAATGTAGAAATGAACCAAGAAAGAAGAAAGAAGCTACACCAACTTTAAGTCAAGTTAAGTCAAGTCAATTCAAGTCTCCTTGTCAATTCTATTAAGTGAAAATGTACTTGTACCAGCAAATTTTTTGGGTCTTTTGGGTACATGAAATTATTCATTCAGGTTCAAAAAAAAAGAAGAATCGGAGCTTGTGGCTTGTAGCTTGTAGCTTCCCGTTCCTTCTTTGCATCTTGGTGTTGAAGCTTTGAGGGTGGAATGTACATTTTGCATGTTAATGTTAAGCTTTGAGTGTGGAATGTTGAATGTTGAATGTAAATCTGAAGATGTTGCTTTCAAATCCATGCTTTTCTACTCGTGCGATACTCGCTACTCGCTTCTTTTTTCTTTTTTCTTCTTTTAAATATTCCACTCTGTTTCTGTTTCAGTTTCAGTCTCTGTTGCACAATCTCTCCCTCTCTTTGGCTCTGTATCTGTGTGTCTGTTCCATCCTAAAGATTTATTGCCATCTTCTCCATTTTTTCAACTTGGGCAACGAATTTCGTACAATGGAAAATGGGAAAGAGTACAAGACAGAAGAGAAGAAAAGGACATGACGAGATATCCGCAATCCGCACCTTGACGGTACATTCTGAAATTCTTGTACAGGAACATTCTTTGCAATTTTTGTCTCTTCTTTTTTCAACCAGTTTACTCTAGAATCTAGAATCGAGAATCTAGAATCGAGAATCTTGAGTCGAGAATCGAGACCTGATGACATATGAAGTACAAAGCATTTATGTACACTACAAAACTTGTCCTTAGTTTCTCCACGCTCAATCTAAAATGTACAATGTACAACGCACAATGCACAATCTACAATATATCTTGAGTCTAGAGTCTAGAATCTAGAATCTAGAATCTACAGGATTTTGAAGGGGAAGGTAGGTAACAAACAGGATAATGAAATCAAGTCATAAATTACATTCCACAAGTCAAAGACAGGAAAATCCTCTTATATCGACAACGTGGACAAAATTTTTAGACTTTTTTTTTCACCCTTCAAAGATTGAATTTTGAAGCAGTCTTCTTTTCTTCTCTCTTTTTTTTCTAGCTAGCTTTTCAAGTAAAAAAAAGCTCGCGTACCATATTTTCCCCTGTGCTTTATCTTTTCCTGTAAATTGTAGATTGTACACTGCACTTGTACTGACAATTGGGATAAAGTCTGGGGAAATTCAATTATGTAACAACATGATGCAATGCAACCTGTATGCTGGATTTTTGTATAGAACGGGCACGGTTTTATTATTGGCGTATTGTTGTATTTTTGTATGTTGTATTGTGCGTGTCGTATTCGTATTCGTATTTGTGTTTGTATTTGTATTTGTATTTGTGACGATATGCGTAAAGTGGAAGCTATATCATGTATCGTACTTCGTACTTGGACTGATGATGTATTTTATTCAACAGCGGAATTCATCAAAAATTCATGAAATAGCCAGTGCGAGTGGCCGAAACTCAAACTTCAAACTTCATGTAGCTGAACCAGTGCAGTGCAGTTTTGCTCAAAGTTCATGGTTCATGGTTCATAGTTGATTGTTTCATTGTGGATTATGGATGATGGTGATAGGACTGAAAATCCCAGTTAGTATTTCATGCGTACATTGTTTCATCATTTCCCCAACGTTTTATGTTTACAACAGACATATTATCCGTCCTCTGCAGTCAACTGTCTACTGTCTACATTCTACTCTTTTATAGCCCTTTCCAGCATCCACTAAATTGCCATACCATTCCACATTCAACATTCAACATTTTCCAGCTTCCAGTTTACAGTTTACAGTTTACAGTTTTCAGTCAACATTTACTACTCAAAGTCCTCAGTTTGCCAGGGAAAGCGGGACGTTGGAATACAAGTCCGGAGAGCAACGCACCCAAAACCCAAACCCCAAAAGTTTAAAGTGAAGGCACACAACACACAACACACAGTAAAAGTTTTGCGGGAGTGTGAAACGGCTTGTAAAATGTATGTTGAATGTTGAATGCTGTATGTTGAACGTTGAGGACTCGGTCGTTAAATTCTCATGCTTAATTTGAAATTTCATTACAAATGACATGTACTAACTTGACTTGATGCCTTGATGTTGATGCTGATGCTGGAATTGAAATTGAATTGTACATTGTCCAAACCCATGTGCATACAAAATATACTAGAATATTGTAGTAGAAGTGTAACTAGCCGTAACCCGCCACCATGTGGCGGTAAATTCTTGAGCGTTTGTTTAGGGAGTAAGTATAGTTGAAATTTCCCGCTAAAGTCCAAATTTCCCGCCAAAATTTAAACTTCCCTCTAACATTTAAAATTCCCGCAATTTTTTAGAGATCCTTGTATTTTCCCCAGCTATCCTTGATTATTT
>JABASP010002637.1:0-18744 GCA_019776565.1 Sminthurinus signatus | reverse complement strand
AATATTTCATTACCTGCACTTCCGTTCGACCCGGTCCAACGCCCTGGATGGAGTACGTACTTCCTTTGAGCATGGCAATTCGAGTATCGGAGACACGTAAGTAATCAGCAATCAAATCAGTAACTTTTAGATAAGTTTTCCTTGAGATGAAATAGGAAGTTCGTCCAGAATCATGGTCCTGTGCTAGAAATCGCCCATAGACCTAAAAATGAAGAAAGACAAAAAGTCACATTTCACGTCAGGGAAAAAAATGAGCACAAGGGAAATTAGATTTGAAAATTTTGTCAAAGTTACAGTTTCAGCGGAAAATCAGTACCAGTTGTACAAGTGACTAATGTCATCATTCATCATTCCTATATGTACAGATAACGTATAGAGAGTTAGCTTATGGAAAACGGGGTGCGCGGATAACACGTTGGAAAAGTTAAAAAAATGCAGTTAAATCATAGATAAATTGGTAAATCTACTCTGGAAAAAGTGCAATACGAACCTGATTTAATATCAAATCAGTATCACAAAAGTAAGTACTCTATAAATTATTTATCCATTTATTCTATTCTGTTTTGGCCTTCTTATGGTCAGATGACGTCAATGTATACTTATTGAGACTGGGGATTATTTTGTACCTTTCTCGCTAACGTTTGAAATTTGACATTCAACGTACAAAGTTTTTCCGCAGAGAAAGAGAAAAAGTTTATTTGACATTGAACTGATTTTTCTATGTATGAAACAGATAGATACTTTTTCAATACTATAGAAAATACTCTTAAAATCTCCACCTTTATCCATTGAGTTTTGATACTTATTATTGAATGGCATTTTTAATATTCAAAAATAGAAGAATAATAGAAACCCACAGATTAAAACAGAATAATATTCATAGAAAATAGAAAAAACTTACATCGATTCGACTATGTTGATAGCGCGGTCGACAATGAAGTTTGTCTTCCACATCCAGTTCATCCGTATCAACATCTTCCACTTGTTCATGTTCATGTTCCGTCTCATCCCAGGAAGTATGATGGATTTCCGAGTCCTCATTCTCTCCAGATGTGCTTGCTGTATGATGGGCTTGACTACTGGTTGGGCTTTGACTAGGTGTTCCACCGCTCAAACCATCATTTTGCACCAGTCCGTCTTTACCATATGAATGTGCAGATGTGTCCCGTTTCCCCGAATTCCTGTATAAACAATTTCAATTTCAGTTTCAATTTTAGAGCCAAAAATAACTTGGGTATGTCAACAACTGACTAGAACAACTGATGGAAAATAGAAAACAAACAGGATTCAAATTAAACTAAAACATTGAGGAAATTCATTTCATTCTTCATTTAATTTCCATCGCTCCATTTCCATGTTTTACACCATCAGTATTTTTCGGTGTTTTTTAAATTATAAATATATATTTTAGAAATACTTGTCTAGAGTCTAGAATCTAGAATCTAGAGAATTTCTCTATTCTCCATCTCTTTGTGTATTTAGTGTGTAGAGTGTATAGTGTATGTAGTACACATTCTTTCTTCATAACTACAAAACATCCATGTATTTAAATTATATACAAAACAAATGATAACTCGTAGAAAATACAGGTTTAGACTTTAGACGATATAATATATATTTTTTTGGAAAAACCACTAATCCTCCATTTCCTTACATTTACACGGTTTTTACAGTTAGCTGTACTCTTTCCAGAAAATACTCGAATGTTTTCTGTTGAATAAGTTAATTAAAACTCTGTCTCAAATCCGGCCTTCCTCTTTTTCCTCTGCGTAGGGAAAAAACTTTTTTACCAAAAAAAAGTAAAGTTTCCTCCATGTATAATGTATAGGGTATAGTCTATACCTTATAGAGTATATATGAAGGTTCTAGATTTCTAGATTCTATATTGTATATGAAGCACAAATTATACCATGTAAACTTGAGACTTGAGCTTGCAGAATATTGGAATATGTGTCGAACTAAACTAAAGTAAAATTGAAGTGTTCAGCCGTGTAATCACCCAAGTAAGTAAAGTAAAGTAAAGTAGAGAGGGAAAAAAAGATGCTAGCAAATGAACACACCTAGCTGTGAGATATATGAGATATGTATATGTACATATGGAAATAGAGCAAGGGAGAGGTGCAAAGTCACAGATAAACAAACCCTAAAACGAAATTACTTTCCCAAAAAACTTTTTGAGACAGTTTAATTTTTTTTTCTTTTTGGAATACATGTAAGTATTTTCGTCCTTGGATTCAAAGTTGAATTACCCCTTTGGTTTGGTTTGTCTTGGCATGGTGTGGTGTGGTTTGGTGTGGTATGAGGTATGACATAGACTTGCTACAATAGTACTAAATTACCCAAGAAAAACAGCAGACGTAAAATGTGAAAGGTTACTCACTTCCTTCCTTTCTTTTTGTGTCTTCTAGACTACACTAGACTCTAGAATAAAGAGAAATCCAGAGATATTGCTTGTTCTTATGCTTATTTAGTGAGACTCTTGAGTCTAGAGTTTAGAGTCTTGTGACTAAAAAAAGAATATATGAGGAAACAAAAAGGGAAAAGGGAAAATAAAGTACAGTACATGTGTGTAAAAAGGTAAGGAACTTTTCACTATTTCTTTTTACTCTTTACCATTACACTGCTCAGTGTTCAACTTTCAAGTTGTTGACATAGCCCTAATATGTACAATGTTGAACTTACAAGGCTTTATACTGTATACTGTACAAAGATTCTGTAGATATTGTGTCTGACAAACCCAGCTACTTCAATTATCCTCATCGTCTCCCCTTTCATCAATTTCGTCTATCTTCATGTGTGTAGAGTACACAGTGTACAATTTACAAAACACAGAATGCCCAATGCTCACTATGATGCAACATAAAACCTTGCTTTTTCTCACTGAGTCTCCTTCGACATACGACATTTCTACTTCCCATTGTCTTCAATTATTAACTACTGTGTTCAATGTTCAATGTTCGGTGTTCATCTGAGTGTTTGAATAAGAATAAGGAGTAAGAGTAGGAAAACAGAGGGAAAAAAGGGGACTGGCCCCAAACCAAACCACTTGAGTGAAGGTGTGCAGGAAATGTTTATTGTGTATCCCCTTTCCATCCTTATCTATTATCTACTGAATACTGAATTGCAATTTACTTTGTACTCACCACTCATGTAGGACTACGTAGTTGACAAGATAAATAAAACCTTACGCATTTCATTTTGAATTTTGAACTTCCAGAGAACGAAGTAGTACCTCACAGCTCGCATCACTATTAAAATGACCACTTGTTTTTAAATAATGCAGATTGGTGGGTTAGGAAAAGCTACGGATAATAAAAAATTCTACCATCAGGAAAAATGCTATTTTTTCGTCTAATTTTCTTGTAGTGCTATGTTGATGCGTGAATTTTATCAAATTGTCACTGAACACGTTTTGGCATAAAATGAACATCAACATCAGCATCAACAAACATGAGTTGGCAATAGCAAGGTTCTATATAATTTACAATTACCAATCTCAGCCCACCAATTTGCAACAATTACACTATGCTGTACAAAATTTCAATGAGGATTTAATGACAGCCTCCAAATACATACAAAATACAAAATACAGCTACACAATAGTTTCCGTTTTTTGTAAAGGCAAATTAAGAGGGAAAAGGTAAAAGAGCAAGCAGAAAAATGCACCAGGATGAAATCCGTCCTCCTTCTTTCCTTCCTTTAGTCCTTCATTAAATGCTGAACAATGAACAAAATGAACAATCAATTAACATTTACCGTTTGGAACTCGACTAGAGTCTAGAGTCTAGAGACGAGAGACTAGAATTTCAAAAGGAGCGTAGAAAAAAGTTAATCGAAACAGATGGCGATCTATTTATTTACAAAAGTAACGTATCAAATTCCCGAGGACACTAAATATCTCCACTCTTCACTCCACTCCACACACGACGCATATCTGATGCTGTGCACATGTAGTATGTGCATTATACATTATACATGTATGTACTATTGACAAATTGATGAATTTTCTTGTTGTGAGGAAAGAAAAGGACAATAGGGAATTCGGATCCTCTAACTGCGTACAGCGTACAGTGTACATTGTGTATGTACTGTGTATTGTATAGGAATAGTTTTGTTTCTGGATGAGCCACGATTCAAGCTCCAAGTTCCATACTTGTAATAAGAAAGCCGACGCAGCTGATATACCAATATTTCAGAGTACTTTTTCTTCAACGTACACTGTAAACCATAGTACAGTACACTACAGTGGTATACTCAATAGTCAACCTTCTTCTTTTGCTTCTTCTTCTCCGTCTTCTCATGCTCATCTAATTCCATTTTCATTTTCAATTTCCCTTTCGATTTCGATTTCCATGGCCAGTTTGGTGATGTCCACAATGATGCCGAAATGGCACAAACTACGAGTACTGATTATAAGAGTACTAACAAACCATGTTCGTCTACTGTCTACTCTTGGTACTCTTAGTAAATTGTACGAGACCTCATTGATCCTTCAACCCAAATAAAAAGAAAAAGTCGGAGAAAGGGGGAAGAAAAGGAAAAAGTAAATTGGAGTAGAATTCAAGAACACGAGAGGTGAATATAAAGATAATCATTGATCTTGATCAACCAAAAAGAGGGAAAATAATTGCTTGGGTCTACTTTGTACATTGTACATACATGAAGGAAAAAAGAAAAAGAAGTCTACTGTCCTCATCCTCGTCCTCATCTCTCTACATTCTACATTCTACTTTCTACTCTCTACATCTTACATACAATTTCCGTTCATAATGCCAAATATATATATAAAGACTACTCGTACTGCATACAAAGACCTTTACTTAATGATAATAGTAATACAGCTCTGTTCTATACTCTGTATTTGTCCATAAGAATAAACGTAAAAATACACCATGATATACAAAAGTATATATGCTTCAAACTACGAGCATTGAGAATTGGGAAGCCATTAGTGTTGCTTCGGTTTGGAGAAAGGAGAAAAAGAAAAGCACATACTAGCATCTTCCATCCTCCTGGTTTTTCTGTACAAACCGTGTACTTGTATACTGTATACTGTAGACTGTAGATGGTAGATTGTCGAAATCTATTAAGAAAGCAGGGAAAAGACAACAGTCGCAGGAATGTGTGTAGTTTTTAGTGGTAGAGAATGAGGAGAAACGCATGTTCCATGTCAAGAGAATACATGCATTATACATGTACTATATCCAGCACTCAACTTCAACTTTCTGGGATACACTAAAATGTACATAGTGAATACTGAATACAGAATACTGTTGATCACAAAGTACATGTGTACATGTGGATTGTGTTTGGCTCAGGTGAAAAGGGAAAAGAGAATGCTAGACGATGAGATGGAGGAGAGGAAGAGAAAATCCTGTAGAACCTCTACAATCCTACAATCCAGAAAATTGATAAAAGCTTGGAAAATTTGTTGAAGAGGAAGAGGAAGAGTCAGAGAGAGGAAAGACAAAAGATAAAATAGAGAAAGTATAGGAACGAAAAAAAACATGATTCCCTCCGAGTCGGAGGGAATCAGAACAGAAAATTCCAAATTCGAAAGTATAGGTATTAGGTATATCTTTATATGTTATATGTAAGCTCGTTATGGTTGTATATTGTATATGCTATGTATGTATACTGTGAGAGATGTGAGTACTTGTACTTACTCTCGTAATCCATTAGGAACCCGCCATCCTTTGATCTGACTCAGCTTGGAGTCGGATAGGTTGATGTCGAGAGGAAATTCCGGAGTCCACACGATGAATTGTGCCGTTCCCTCGTAGGTCCCATATTTGATCCCAATTGTGGCATTTGTAGACCCACGAATCTCCGAACCATCCACATAGACTGACGTACACGAGGATGACACCTGCTCACACACAAACCACAAGGACAAAAAGGATTATTAATTAGATCTACAGACTACAGACATGCATAAATACAAATATACAGATAAGGTACAAACTGTACATTGTACATGACATAAATACATATACTGTGTGCACTGTTTATATTATGTACTTTTACAGAATTCCCATTTGTGCTAATATCTAATATAAGTATAAAACGCACTTTCTTTAACTAATAAGTAGAGACAACTTGAATAAAACCTAAAAATATTTGTTCCATTTAAACCCATGTATAATTAAATTGTTGTAAAAGTATTTTGCACAAATATTTGCTTTGTCTTGTGCATTGTACACCGTAAATTGGCATAAGCATATGCAAAGCTATATTACATTATGTATTACAGATTACAGGTAGTTTTCCTATAGCATCTTGCATGTAGTTTTCTCTTTTCTGCAAAAGGTAAAAGATTCATTCTTTCATTCCTTTTTATCCAAGATTCAAGATTGTAGTAAAGTTGTTTGTTAACTTTATTTATACTTATACTTGTTTTTTACTCGATGCTACAGACTACAGACGTTTGGTCTCAGTGTACAGCGTACAGTGTACAATTTACAGTATCCACGTTTCAACATGGAGAAAAATCCATAGAATAATGAAAAGCTCAGCTCGTCCATCACATGGATCCATCCAAACTGTCACTTTTTCATTTAATAAAATAAAGTGGAAGATTCCGGGAACAGAGGTACATAATACATTTATAATCAGGTATCAACTTTTGGAATTTTCCTCATAATTTAATCAAGGTAAAAGCATGTCTTGAGATGTGAAGTGAAAGTCTATAACATATAACATACTCTACCATACTAAAGCACGTGCCTGCTCTAACATGTAATATGTATGTATCTCCAATCTTCAGTAAGTAAAAGTGTCTAGTCACAACTCTGACCTCACTGAATACCGAATACCGACTACTGACTCCTACGGCTGTCCATTCGGACAACACATAAAGCTAAAGGTACTTTGACTTTCTCTCCTACATTGTACATGAATTTTATATAAAATGCCTACCATCTAAATTTACTTGTTTTATACAAATATTAAGTACATGTATCCTCACACTTGGTGTTTAGTTCTAGACTTTCTAGTACAAAATACATAATACGTAATCCATGGTCTTTGGTGTTTCTAAGTAGGAATCTCTAACGGAGATACATTTCTCGCCTCGACGGATAATTTTATCCTAGTTATTTCATTTTCCTGTTCATCTTCGTTTTGGTGGTCCATTTTCCCAGTCTGGTCTGCGGTTGGGTTTACTAGGACGTGGGCTGAAGGGACTTGTTAAAATCCTTCCTCACAGTGTGATTATACATTTGGACATTGGAAATTGGGAATTGGGAATCCAAGCAAAACTTTCCCCTTTGACGTTAATTAAATGCCCAATTAGGAGTTTCTAAAAAAACTTGTAAAGGTACTTTTAAATCTTGATACAAAACCTAACTTTTAAAATGCACAAAATAATATTTTAGTTAAATACGCCACTCGTCTATTTCTATGTTTCTAGTTAAGCTTCAGTTTTTCTCTTTTCGATTTCCAAACTTGTTTTTTTTTTAAAAAAAAGAAGAAGAATGGTTGGGATTGATCATTGATTACTGCATTATAAATTACAAACTACAAATCATTTACAAAAATATGAACAAGTATTGTCATCTTTTATCATACCTTCAAAACGCTTTCATCAAAGGATCGACAACTGGCTTGTAATGTCACATCTGCAACTTGACCAGCTCGACTGACGATGAAAATTTTCATGGGACGAGAAACTTGTTTCCCATTCAAAACCGCCGTGTTCACCACTTCCCAACTCTACAATTAATATAAAAAACCCAAAACAATTTAAGACATTTCACTACAACTGATCCTGCTAATTTTGATGAAGATAAATAAATTATAGAAAACAGTTTGCTGATGTAAATTTACCTTAGCGATAGGAATGACAGCTTGAATGTCATCCTTTTGTACTTCTAATCTCGTTGTGAGTTTATGTCTTTCATCACTGAAATTAGCAAAGGGATCGGCCATTTTCATCCAACTCGTGTCTGTGGATGGCTGAATAACATATCGGAGGATCTGGATAAAATTATGTCATAACTATTATTATTAACACATTTTACGTAATCTGCTCCTTTTTGAATTCTTCAGTTTTAATAACATGTACAATGTACATAAAATATAAAATATATTCACCCAAACAACTCGTCCAACATCCCAATCATCACCAGCTTCTTCAGCGGCTTCCAATATCCAATTGAATACTTCTTCACTATCCCTAGAAAAAAGAAATAAAAAAAAACAACAATCAGAATACAAATCAATGAGTCTTTGCGAGAATGTGTTCACTTTATATAATTTCATCACATTTCATCAAACACATAACAATATCAAAAATATCATGTTAGGGCTTTTTTTTCAAAAGGCCAACAAAAAACTAAAAACACAGCAAGAATAACTCTCTTTGGTTTTACTCCTTCAATTTAACATGTAGGATGTTACTGTATATCGCATTGTATAGACTATTTTAGTATTGACCAGTTTAAATATTTTGATGAAATTTGGATCTACAGATTCCTTTTTTCTTCTTTTTTCTTTTCCTTTTCATTTCCTACGCTTTGCCATTACTTTTTTTGGAATTTATTTGATATTGGATTTTTGTATTGATATTGATATCGATAGTGGCAGTGGAATTGGTATTGGTACTGACTGTAGTACATTTGATCGGGTCGAAGACTTTCTCCTCAATCTTCAGACTTCTGCCCTCATTGTATTAAAAAGACCATTGGATTCATTCAATCCAATTGGATTCAACTTGAGGAAATTCTAAATTTGGAATTCTAGAAATTCCTGACCCACAAGAGAACAGAACAGACCAGAACAGAACAAGATAAGGGCCAGAAAACAGTACTGACTACTGCCTACTGACACTCGACGTACTTTGTTATTTGAAGATGTATGAGTTTCACCGATAGACCTCCTTTTAGCTTCTTTTAGCCTGCCTCTACCGTCTAATGTGTACGGTATTTGAATTTAAATTCCCATTTTGAGTCCAATTCTTTATATAGTATAGGATGTGCCCCGGTAACTGTAAGTACACTGTACAATGTACAATATACTTTATACTTTATACAACTTACAATACATCCTATTAGAGTAAATGGAAAAATTTCATTTCAACTGGAGAAAGCTAGATGTTCTTGCTTCCGTTGCATTTCACCCATTCTCTATTATCTACAAGTCTGTAGAACACACACATATATATAAAATACAGCATACCGTACAGTAGATATCGACAGTGGAATAATAGACGGTCTGAAAAGAGAGTCAGAGTCAAGCTGTGAGCTTTTACATTTCTCCTCACATCCTACAGACATTGAACATTGTACATTGAACATTCTATGTCTTGTATGGAGTATGGACAATGTACCACGTTCTGTATTCTGTATTCTGTATGTTGTGTGCCTTATGAGATTTTTTTGAAAAGGAGAAAGAAAAAAAAAGAAAAAGAAATAAAGAAGACAGCATGAAAGAGTTTTTGGATTGATCCTGAATCTTGGCATTCTAGTTGTAAGCTAAAGAATAATAAAATGGAGAATTGAGAATGAAGAACGGAGAAAGTGGAGCTGTAGTACATACACTGCCTAAGAATAAGATTTGCTGCATGATTCTTGCTGTTCTTGTTGTTGTTAGCGTTATTAGGAGATGAAGATGGAGTTGGAACTCTACATGGAACTGCAAAGTTAAGTTTTCTACCTCTGCACCTTTTCCTTCGCGTTTCTTTTAGTTTTTCCCCTTTTCTCCACGATTACTAGAACAACCTTTACCTTTAACTGCTCTTATGTATTATATTATCTTATTGTTCCTAGAATATCGAAAATTGCATTGCAGTAAGGTTGGCTACGTACTACATACTCCACAATTGTACAATGAAAATTTCCGATCCTCCTCCTCTACAAAATCAATCTCTCTCCTCTCTCCACTACCTCAATTAACCCACCTTTCTCACTATATTTTATCTAATGCACACCATATACATACTACACACTACACACATGATGTGCCTCACATTTGTACTATTACTTTCACCTTTTCAACGCCTTCTCCATTCTCAATCCTCAATTCTCCATTTCTTCTCATCTTTTTTTTGTTCACACTATTACTACTACAGCATAGAGTGTACTGTGTGGACAAACCCCTTCGTTTTCACTGTTTTTCCGATTCCCAATTTTCCATTTTCCATTCTCCATTCTCTATAGCATAATATAGCATATGTAGAATGTAGGATGTAATGTGTGGACCTGGTAATAATAATAATAGTAGTAATATATCCATAGAGTCTAAAATTCTAGAGACCGGAATGGGTTTTTTCAACTGGTAAAGGGGATTGAATACTCTATACGCCATACGCCATACGCTCTCTATACTTTATACTTTATACAGATGTGCAATGTACAGTGTATAGTCAGCAAAATATCCTGTACCGATTGCGAAAGAAGCATTGAAGAAAGTAGAAAACAGATTCAGTGAAGATTCAGGTATACCGTGTACTATGCAAAAACCCAGGAGAAAAGCAGCCAACACACACACACACACAGGCACAAAGAGTAAACGAATTTCATCAGCTAGAACAATGAACGGGCAAATGCGACATCCGTTATCGTTAGAGCTGTCGTTAGACTCAATCTATTTGGAAGCAATGGCTATGGATATTCATCTGTATTCGCGGCCATTTGAATTCAAAAGAGTCTTGAGTATTAAATGTTTGCCGGTGAAAGTTGGACTACGTACATATGATGAGATATTTGCAGCTTGTTTTGCATTGTTTTCAACAAAAGGTCAAATATCACCAAAATCAATTGGAAAGATCTTAGAAATTTAAATTTGGAAATTAGGACAGAAATTTCGTTTTTTCCAGCAAAATATTAAAAGCTTGGTCAGTTTTATTTTGAAGAAACTCTCTCTAATGTAACTTTGAGCATGTCATGAGGATTGCACGATCCATATTGAAGTGCACCATCCCATCAAACTGGATTATATTGGTTGAAGCTCATCTGCTCATCTGGTCTATGGTATCATTTCGATTATAACAGTAGAACTGTTATGTGAATATGTACACCTATTTTCTATGGATACAACATCATGAGGAAAGTAAAAAAAGTACGTGGTGCATGGTCCATGCTTCAACAAATACTTATCGTTAGACGACGATAACTTTCTTTCCCTTTGAATAAGAGTTTCACTACTAGAATTTGAGCTGAAGCTGAAACTAGAGCTGGAGCTCGTAAGGATTCACAATCTCAATCAGGATTTGCAATCAAGTCTCAATCTAAGAGAAAATGGCCATTTTATTCCTCCATTCCCATTGCTTTTTCCCCGTCATTATTTTTTCCATTTCCGATGGAATTCCCCCATTCTCTCGTTAAGCCTGAGCAGTTCAAAATGGGTTAAGTGTTAAGTAGAAATGGCAAGTGAGAGAGAGAAAGAGAGGAGTGCGTAAATCGTACAAAGTTATTTCCAATACCTAATAAATTATGTGAAGAGTACAGAGTGAAGAGGGACATTGGTATTAGTAAAGCCAAATTACCTACATGTATCTACTATGTACAGTGTAAAATAAGCATATGCATGGTCTACTGCACACAGGAAAAAAAGCATTGTAGGTTGTGGATTGTACAGTAACATTTCCATAGTGCAGTGTGCAATGTAGATGTACATGAGGTTTAAATTGAGATCGAATTGAGATTTATTTTTCAAAATGAGAATTTAAAGAGTCCTATGAATACGAGTGCGAATACGAATACGAGTCGGGACAAGTTTAATTGATGGAAATAATAAAACCTGACTGCCATTCCGTCCTTATTATTACATCTATTATTATTGCTAATTAACTTCTCATTGGACTTTCTCTTTTCCTCTGAGAGAGTTCTATACAATATATAATGGTGTGTAAACACTTTCTTTCTTTTGATGGAAATATCAACAGAGCAGATTAGATTACTTTTTCAACTCATTTTGAAAAGGGAATTAGGAGCTTTTATAAAAAAGTAAAAAAAGTTGAACTATCAAAAAGAGAGAACGACACGGCACCTTTTTCCTTTTTCATTGTACCCATACCGACTACCGACCGACTGCGACTACTGAGAAAATTGTGATGGTGATGGTGTAAACTGCGTGCATGTAACTGTACAACTGTAACCAAACTTTCCCGTCTTATTTGCTCTGTGAGACTTCAAAAAATTTCAAAACAGATTGATCTGTTGTGCTCCTAGTTTCTATAACATTCATTTCAAGTGGTAGTTACAAACTACAAACTTTACATTTAAATTCAACTCTGGAACATTAATGTTGACACGTGCATTGTACATTGTGCATTGACCAACTATAAAAAGTCCTAGGAGAACCAACTTTCTCCGTTTTCTTGTGGTAATCAGTAAAAAAAATGTTTGTTTTGGTTCCTTTCACACGCAATGAATTTGATAAAACTTGAAAGACATTTAGAATAATTCAACCCTCAACAGCTCACTTTTAACTTTTGACTTTTGATCTTTGATAATATCTGGATTTTGTGTGACAGTGACTCAAAGTAAAAGTAAAAGTGAAAGGGAATGGAACTGTAAACAGTAGAACTGGATTTCAACTAAAGTTTTCTAATACTTTTTGGCTTTATACGTATTACGTATATTTTGCTTGTGTCACGTTATTTGTCTAATTTGGAATTTGAATTTGAAACTTGTTTGAAATTCCATGACTACAACTCCTTTCCTCACTCAACTTTCTCCGTCACATGGAAAACAGAAATGGAGAGAAAGCAAGATACACGATACAGAGAAATCAAAACTTGCATGGGTAAATATTTATCTTCAAATATATAAACATAAAAACAAATACAAGTGCAAATATAAATACAACTAAAAGTACGTAAGTAGAAACTCATGAAATTCAACAACTCTGTTGACTGTTGACTGTTGACGAACAAACTAAAATTTTCCATCTAAATCCAGTAACTATTTGTTGATAAAACACTGTTCTAGTTTCTAGTTTTTGGACTTTGGATTTTCCCTATGTACAAAATACCTACTAAAACTTTGTCCAGAATTTCCTTGTCATCTAATGTAAATGTAAACCTACCTTAAAAAAACAACTTTATTTTTTACAATTGTCCTTCAAAGTTTGAAATTGAAGTATTCCATAAACATTAAGCATTAAAGAGGAGGAAAATGAGGTACATAAGGTAGATTCAAGTACTTTACAATTTAAAATAAATAATGGAGGAAACTTAGGTACAAAAAAAAACCTTTTAAATTATCCTCCATTTTCTCTGTGGTTTCTGTTTTTGCCGTTCCTCTGTGTTTGTCGATTTTGATTTGGATCCTGCTGTCGATACAAATATCAAATGTTTCTTCGATAGGAATGATTTTGTGCTATTTTTAGTCTATAGTCAACAGTCTAGAGTTTATAGTCTATAGAATATAGAAACGTGAAGAAAAGTCAAATGTGGGAAATCTCCACAGGAACAGGGCATTACGTAAATACGTAAAGCAGAAAACTTCCAAACTTGGAAATTCCTATAAAAAAAGTTGAAGTAGAAACCATCAAATATTAAAGTAGGAAGTTGTTGGGAGAATAGAGAAATGGTATACACAGAGCTTTTCTTTCTACATTCTAGATTCTACATGTATGTATACTGATCCTTGATCCTGATCCCAGTGATCTCCTACTTGCTTTCTCAATCTGATTCCGACTCTGAATCCAAGTACTAAAGCTGATCCTTCTCCAATCCATCCCATAGAAAACTAGTCATACATATGATATCTATTCTACAAATGTACAGTGTACAAAATATGCATGTGTACATCAAAAATGGAAGGAAAAGCACATTGACATTTTCCTACTCCTCAATCCTCAATCCTCGTCGTCTTGGTTGGTTGTCTTCGCCTGTGCATTGGAAATACTTTCTCCGTGTGGTACTTAACATTAGAGTTGAAACACATTTTGACTGTGAAATCACATTGGGATTTCCTTCAAAGTACTTTGGGGAGGTAAAAAAAATCTCTCTCCACAGATCGAACTATGTAGAATACACAATGAAGACAAAAACAAAAAGTCAGAATCAGATTCCGGATTCTAGATTCCAAGAGAAAAAAGCCAAAGCCAAAGAAATTGCTAGCTGCATGGTATGAATATGAATAAATGACAAGGGAACGACTTGTCTCCAATCTTCAACTTTGGTTGGTGCAGTGTACGTTGTACATGTAATATATAATAATATATACTGTAGGCTGTAGACTGTAGACTGTGGGCTGATTGCAGTCCCTGTTTTTTCTGTCACTTTCTCCGTAAAATACTTCAAATAAAGAGGAGAAAAGAGGAGAGGAGAAAAGTTTTTTGAAAAAAAAGTGATAAGAATGAGAACAAAGCTTTCCATACATTGCACAATGTACATTATACATTATACATAATACTCAGTTTACTTCTTTACAACTTTCTACTTTCTTTTCCTAACTCTATGTTCCACATTCCACATTCTACATACTAGACTGAAGACAAGGAGCGAAGGAGTGAAAAACAAACAAAAAAGGCAACGGAAATGCATCGTGCACTGTCTAACGGAATTCAAAGGAACAGAGAAAAATGACTAGGCCCAAAACTCAAAACTCCAATTCCAACTTGAAATGAAAAGCCAAAATTTATCATCATATTTACTTGCTGCTGCTCTCTACACTAGACTTTGTACATTGTACATACATAAATCTAAAAATCCATGAAATCATTCAGCTCAAATATGTAAGATATAGATTGTAAAAGTCAACTGCCAACAGCTTGTTTGACTCGACTCTGCTTCATTCAGTTCCAATTCCATATTCAATGTCAAGTGTACTTTCCCTATGTTCTAGAATCTATAAAGAAATGGAATGAAAATGCACAGAACAGAAACCAAACCAAGTGGAACGGCGCACGCTTTTCTTTGTATAAAATCCTCATGTTCAATGTTCAATCATCGATAAGTTAGGTCTAGTAAAATAATTATAATCAGAAAAAGAAGCGCACAAAGGACAAAAAGAACGGGGATGACTGTACTCACCAAGTAATAATAATAAAATGCATAATTGGGTGGAAGTTGATGTTGATTTTGATACTGAAATGAAATTGATATTGGTATTGATCCACGGCGAGTCCTTGATTAAGAATTAAGAAAACCTCTGATATTGACAGACTTTGTGAATAGAAAAAATGTGAATCGTGCTAGAAGAGCAGTTTTAACCCGCCATATCAAGGTCTCACAATTTCACAATCTAAAAGCTTTAACCTTAAAAAAAGGTAGCAAAGCTTTCATGCTCAGTTTTTGCTTGGAGCTTATAAATCTATAGTAAAATAATTCATTCAGAAATCACAGCTCCACTACCACTACCCCGAAAACAAAAAGAAGCTAACCCATGAATACTAATGTACTAAATATATATATAAATATTATACGTGTGTATGCGGACGAGTTGATAATGCAGCTGCATGCATAATGAATTAGGCTTTCCAATACCCAAGTTTATCCCTGTAGTTCACATTATGTTCTTAAGTATAAAGTATAAAGTAAAACTGGAACTAAAACCGAAAAGCTAAAAAAGGATAGACCAAAACCAAAAGCTAAGACGGCCTCTGAGACAAGAAAAGCTCAAAAGGAAAACGGCCCAAGACGATCAAAGAAAAGTCTGTTCTTCTCACCTTATGTGACAAACAAACTTCTCGTCTACCATCTACCATACACTGAGCATTGAGCATTGAGAGTTGAGAAGGCGAGACATAGGTCGACTGGAATATACACTGTACACTCTACAATCTTTACAGTGCAAGGCGATGCATGCGATAGACTGAAACTAAAACTGTGAGTGACTGAGTGTGAGACAAAAGACAAAAGATAAAAGGACAGGAGGTAAGATTAATGTCCTTGCATTGTGTGAGGCGAGACGAAATTAATTAAACTATGTAGACATGCTCGTTCTTTCTTTCTTTCTTTTCTTCTTCTCATGTTATATTAGTGCGCGCATTCCCTTTTCCCTTTTTACTCTGTCGGTTGCATTGAAATAGTAAAATAACATAATAATGATAATAATAATATTATACTATTATGAAAGAGAAAGCGTTATATGAGCAATGGGCAATGAGCACGTTTGTAAATAAATTATGTGGGAGGGCTGGACAAAAGACGTTCAAAGTCCTGAGTATAGAATATAGGATATACTATACATGGTATATTTATCCATTCAATGCAATATGCAATCTACATAATGAATATGTATAATAATTATACAGTCAAGTTTTGTGCACTGTGTAAACAAAAAGGAAAAGAGTTAGACAAAAGACAAAACACACAGTATGGTGTATGGTGCTGTAGATACTAGAGACTGTAGTAATCTTCATGTGTCACAAGTGGAAACAAACTGTCTTCCATCTTCCATCACTCTATTATTATCCAGTCACAACACAGAACAGCCACATGGTTTGTGTAGTCACAATAACGAGTGGACGAGAATGAGAACGAGAACGAGTTTTAACATCAACATCAACCTGATATCAAATATAAATAAATTATTGTGCATAACCGAAATTAAACTCCAAAAAATTACAGGGTAGGAAAACTTCTACATTGCACTGTGCTCTATGCTTTACGAACTTTTATACTTTCCACTTGATAGAATGTTAATATCTATCATAAATAGGATACATGGAAATTTGTGTACAATGTACAGTGTACAGTATGGCTCTGGTTTTACTAGAGAGTGAAAAAATCCAAGGTATTTTTACACATGCCGAAATATGTAGGTGTGTAAAGTATTATTTGACACGTCAAAAGTCAAAAGCCGTTAGAAAAAAAGGAGATAATTGTGGTGTACACCCCAAATGGACATGCCTGATGCTCGAATATCAATCAAAATCATCATCAACATGAACGTAGAATCTAGAATGTAGAATCAGTTTGGATTTTGGATCATTATCGTTACATCACTCCCAGTGATTATTATTCATTCACAGCAACTTCAAATTTTGGATTTTTGCTCTTAAAACTATAGAGAGGACTACAAATGAGCACTAGGAGGAATTCAACTTATTGATTTATGCTTTTATTTATGCATAATACAGTATTAACCGAGCTCAACTGTTTTTGATATAGTGACTTACAAAAACTCGAGCTATATCATCATAACCCACTAGAAATGTATTTCACAAAAAAGTTTGTATTTATTTTTAAAAATCATTCAGGCATTTTACACTCAAAACAAAATTACATTTTCATATTTTGAATCACCCGAAAAAAACTGTTGACCCTGTAAGGGAAAATGCTGTATTTTTGTACTCTGGCAAATGTACTCAACACTCAATGTACAAACCAAAAACCAAAGTATAAAACAACACAGTGGATTGTGGAATGATTTGCATAGAAGATTGATGATTTTGATACAAAAGTAGTTATCAATTATCAAATTATCTATACCTGCAAATCTCAAATTCTGGAAAGGTTAAAACAACGTACAGTGTACAATCAATACCCAACTATTCCAACAAGCTTGCCACAAGTTCACATTCATGCTCAGTTGAGGAAATGTGATAGGAATTAAATTTGATGAAATCACTCTGTCTGTCGAGAGTCTAGAGTCTAGAGTCTAGAATCTAGAGTCCAGAGGTAGGCGTGTACCTTCTCATCGCATCAATTTATTAACAATTCTGTCAATGCTATCTATACTCTATATCCAAATTTTATCCAAATTGGCTACAATGTGCAATGTGTAATAGGTAGGAAGTAGAGACATGTCAGTTTTGTGTTTCGTGTTTTAATTACAATCGTAACATGAAATCAACTGAAACTCTCAACTCTTTATGGTATCAATTTACACATAACAAGCAGCTATCAATATCAATACCAACATCTCTGTCGTGTATCGTGAGGATCGTGAATATTGACCGATTCATTTCAATTTTCAATACAGTGCAACTGTTACATGTTATATTTGTTTGAAATCATGACAAGTGTGCATGAATTATGAATTACGAACAAGAAACACATGGACACAGAACCCGTCAGATATTAGTTTTAGTCTGTGCAAGTGCAACAACTATACATTTGTTGAAAGATTTGTATCTTATTTGTCACAATCATAATCAATACAAGTGTATACAAATCAGATTTTACTTTTCAAATGAATTTATGCCCATTCTCATCAAACCAATGGACAAGAACAAAACGTCAAATCTATTCAAATATTTGTATGAAAACTCAATGTCGAAAATTGAAAAGATCCTACCGATACAAAATTGAGAGTGTCAGTTATATTTATTTGTTTATACATATGTATAAGCGTTATAAGCACATTTGACTTGATATTTAAATTTTGAATAGGAGTTTGAAGACAGAAGACGAGCGAGCTCCACACCTCCATTACATATAATAATACTAATAATAATAATCTATAATCCACAAGTAAAAGGCAATAGACAGACATACGGAATCCAGAATGGAATCAAAACTTGTATACTACACGAGAAGGAGAAAAAGAGCTTTGTTTCATTATTCGTTAGTTGTAACATGTCAACGTGACAAATGGTTTATGTTGAATGTTGATTCAACATAACATATAAAGACGAAATTGTATAAATACAAATACATCCAAGCTGAATGAAATAAGATATAGAGTTATTCGTAAACCCAAATCTGTATTTGATGCGTAGGTGATGAACCTCAAAGTAGATCAGTTTATATTTCCTATATACTATCCCTGTACATTAGAGAGACTTAAAAAAACAACTTTTGGGAAATTTTAATCCAGCGCCCCGTCATATTGTTCCTTTTGATGT
>JABASP010002636.1:0-18752 GCA_019776565.1 Sminthurinus signatus | reverse complement strand
TATTTTAAAATAATTAATTTCAAAATTTTTTAACATGTAAGAGATGCTGTGCGGGAAATCGGCGCGTCGATTTTCTGCGCAATACAGTTTACTTCGTTGAGTGGGTTTTTATTATTCACGCTACATATAATAAAATAATATGTGAGAAGGTAGTAGAACTAGTAGTATGAAAAATTCCATCACACAAAGCCCATACAAAGTACAAAATATAAGTCATATATATTCGTAGGCCTATACAGCCAATGAACTTGTGTAATGTTTATTTTGTGTGCAGTTTTTCCTCTCTACATTCTACATTGAGCTTTGAGTTCTGAGACCTGAAACCTGAGACAAATCAAGAATCAAGAAATTAATGTAGAATGTAGTACATGTATATATACATGCAAATTAAATTGTATGTTATATGCAAACAAATCCAAAATCCAAATCCAAATCCGAGCTAACATAATAATATTATACTTTGTGTAGACATTTTGTATATATTTACATACCCCATAAAGGAAAAATAAAGTTAGACTTTGAAGAGGAAAACAGGGTTTAATCCGCAGTAATCAAGTAATTCAATCTAATTCAAAAAATTACAAAATCCCATGATGAGTTTTTTTACTCTGGTTCTGTTTTCTGTTTGTTGTTTGTTGAGCGTAGGTATACAAAATATCAAATACCAAATGGGAAATACAAAACACGGTGTAAAATGTACTGTTTACTTTTGACTCTTTGACTTTTTCCATAATATATTTATGTCGTATACTTAAATTTGCAATAAAAAGGTTATGGATTTGCTATATTTGTTGTTTGTTATTTTTCACCAACCGCAGAACCCATCATTCATTCTCTATTCTCTCTATTGTTTTCTTTTTTGTTTGTATTTTTTTCTGTTTTGATCGTAGTCTCGCAAAATGAAAAATGTAGAGAATAGAGAATAAGTTGATTGAAATTTTTGTTTTAGAGATGCAGAGAGAATAGAGAATAGAGAACCACATTCATAATCAACAATAATTAACGCAATACACCATACAAAAGTTAACCAGCAAGGAAAACCTTCCACTACAAAAGTCAAAAACACAAATACAAAAGTGACACATAAAAGAGAGAGAGAGAGAGAGAAAGAACATGCAATCCTCATTAAATAATGTACGTTTCATTAGACACCATAAAGTATAGATGTATGATATATACAATAAAGTTATAAGTTAAGTATTGACGATTGAATGTTGAAGGTAAATACTAAATACATGATATAGTACATACTTTTATTTACCAGAAAGAAGTACGAGATACGAGATTCGAGATTCGAGAGCACTCATAATTTCATAATATCTGTTTTGTATCTCGTCTTATATAATAAATGTTTAGTAAAATATCATTAATGTTCACAGCTCATAATTCACAGTATGTACAATGTACAGTGTAAAATCCTCGCGGTTCCTCTCCATACTCCGTACTCCATACATCAGTCCATGTTCTATACACATATGAAATATGAATAGTCTAGTCTCTAGTATAGATATTTAATGACTGTGGACAGTTTGCAGTTTGCAGTGTGCACATGTCGATTTGTCAATCTGTGTCATGTCATTTTCTTTTTGTGCATTAAGCATCAAGTGCAGTGCAGATCATGAATTATGAAGAGCGAAGAGTAGACGGTGGACAGTAAAGCGTAAAGTACGTCGAGATTGTTGATTGTTGATTTCAAGCATTTCTTTTCTTTACATGTATTTTTTTTTAATTTTTGCCTTGTCTTCCTTCTCAACTCTCATTCTTTATCCTTCATCCTTTACGAGTTTTTTCTAATGTGTGTACACTGTACATTAAGTAATTGCATAATATTCATACATTTTTTTATAAATCCAAGCTAATTCAAACTATCCAACAACTTTCCTCATCGCCTTGACTTTAGAGTCTTGAGTCCTTTGATAATTGGCGATTAAACCATCTCATGTTAAAATATTGTACTATTATGATTACTGATGATCTATGTTCTATGTCACATGTGCCTGTTTTATACGTGGAAGATATAATTATTATGTATACTGACTAATGAATGGTGGTTAAATAGTCAATATAATAATAATTCTCAGTTCTCAATCCGCAATCCTCAATGACAAAAAGTTTTGTAGATCGTAGATTGTAGATGTAGAAGAGTGGAGTGTCCATTTTCTTTTATGCTCAAAAGTACTTGTGAAATGTGAATTGTGAAGCCTCTTTAGATTTTGTCCATGACACAGCAGGGTACAGTACCCGAAATTCAACGTCAACATCAACATCAACACCAAACTGACACCGACATCAACATTCATCTTGGGTACTGGATACTGACATGTAAAATGTAGATGTAGCGTAGGGAAAACTTTTGGTGTAAAACACCAAACCATGATCCAGATTAGAGAAAGTAAATGTATATAGCCTATTATAAGAATAATACTTGATACTTGATGTTTTTCTTCTTTTTTTTATACATCGTGTTTGGTGTCCTATTTATTAACTTATTGAATAGAAAAGGATATGGAATCTTTATGAACCCTAATAATAATAATAATAATGCTATTTTGGAATTTGTAGACTCTACACTGAACAGTGCAATGTACAACTTTTGCAGAGTTAAATATATTTTGTGCTGAATTTACCAGAAGTGTCAAGTATAAAGTGCATATTGTACTTAATTGTCCAAGTGCATGTACAATGTACAATGTTCCCTTCTTAAACGTTTGGTAGTAGTAGGAATTTATATATACTTATGTGTGAAATCGATCGAGTATCGGGCATATACATAATACACATATACCGACTGCTCTGCTTTCTGCTCACTACTGGATACTGAACTGACCAGCATAAAATGCATTATAAAATGTGCTCCATATTATACCGAATGCAACGTGTACATTGAAAAGCTAATAGTTAACAGTATTTTTTTGTAGCTCGGTTTCTTGTTCCGTGCCAGACGTAATTCGGCACTCGTAAATTGTAAATGTACAAAGTACAAAGTAAACTATAAAATACTTGATATTACGATATATACTATAATTCAATATTTTATGGAATGTATAGAGAGCGCATAATATGGAATACTTATGTATTATTTATTATGTATGGAAGAAAAACAAAAGAAGTAATGAAAATCTACAGCTACATAATATTATGTAAGTGGTAAGTGTTATACCACAAAAACCACAGCCCACAGTACATAAAAATCCCAAAGAATAAAACCTCTACCTATTTTATATTTTATGCCTAATTATGTCACCACACACAAAGCACAAAGCACAGAACACACCGTACATTGTTCATATATTACCAGGTTTTTATCATCAGTTTTTATCGGCAAGAGTCTAGAGTAGTAGTAGCTCACCTTTTTCCTTATTCCTATTTGTATTCGTGCTTTTACTCTCGTACACACTCTGAAATGGACTTATATAACTTATTATTTTTATGTTGGAACCTTTTGAATATTATAAAATTATACTTGGAAATTTCAATATACGACCCCAATTACTTATTAAGATGAACCCATCTTATTCTAAATTCTAAATAATTCAAATTCAAATATCTCTATTGTGGTTCTCATATTTCCCCTGTGTAATAAAATAAATAGTAATAATAGTATAACCACACAAGAGTTCTTTTATTTCATATTCCATACTTCATGTTCCATAAATCTCCCTGTTCCATGTTCTGTATGACTACTGCATATTTTGTGCATTATAATTATATTATAAATTATAATATGCATGAAAAGGATCGCAAAAATAGCAACACATAACATACACGTCACGCCAACTTTATTACAACTTACAATGTATCTACAATTTATAAATTATAATTTATAATAATATACTATTATACTGTGTATAGCAGTATTTACTATTTACTATTTACACAAGAAGGGAAAGATGTAATAAAAAACAATAATAATAATAACTATATTATTTGTAATAAAATACTGAGAACATAGAAGTTCTAACATTAAAACATGGAAAAAAATGAACCTCTCTTCAACTTGCATAATAGAATTCCCCGTAATCCGATATCCGCTACATATATATTAAAAATTAAAAATATATGCATGAAAATGAAAATACTGGAACTTACGTCACTAAAAAATTGAAAAGGAACGAGAGGCATATATAATATTTTGATATACGTATTTATTATTTATCTGTGGTCAATCTGCATGGAGGAAACATTTGCGTACAACTTATACAGGCAACATTCCACTTTCTTCGAGTACCTATGTTCCATGTCGAATACCCGTATAAAAATACCGCGGTAAATACTATGTACTTTTTAGTACTTTTTAGTACGTAGTACATAGGATAAAGTATACTACAATGTGTCACATATTAGACATTAGATGCTGGTGCAAAATATTATTTATTCCTATTTTGAATATACAACACATTACATATAAAATCCATAATCCACACACCTTACGTAACACACTCCAATACAATTTTTTTTAATTGGTACTAAAAGCTATGTACAACGTTTTTTCCCTTGTCTGATGTCTGATGTCTGATCTGATACTTCTTTAGTCGTTAGTCTTTAGTCGACGAACGGTCCAGAGTTCCAGAGTCCAGAGAAGCCGCAAACTTCTCTGTACTCCAAATGACATGGAGAAAAATAAAAAAAGAATAGGAAAAACACATCCAGGATCTATAGAATCTAGAATCTAGAATAATAAATCATAAATGATACGACTTCCAATTCAGAATTCAGAGGTCACAGTTCACCATTCACCACCAATCGTCAATCGTCAACTGTGTAGTCAGTAGTACTTTTTATTTTATTCCTCTTTTCTCGATTATTACGTAACAAAATACAAAATGCACATACATGCACGAAGTAAGAAGTATATAATATATAATATACTACATATATAAAAACACAGGAGCACAAAACACAAAACAATGAAAAGTAACAGAGAAACAAAAGCTCAAGTGCACAGTGCATATAAATATATAAATGGTAAATTATGACAAAGTCCACTCTGCACACCAACTACAAACCAAGAATCAAGAATTACTAAGAACAAAGAACAAAGTATAATGAATAATGAATACTTCCTTTGATGAACCGATTGACATTTGAAAGTAGGTGTAGGTACTTATGTCCAGTGTATTACTGATTAATAAATAGGATGATTTGTAAGATTATTGATTATTCTTTATTCTGCAGACTCTCCAAATTCAAAAGTTTTAGGTAATACAAAACACAAGTTGTGTGCACACTGTACATTGTACATAAATATGAAATATTGAAAAAGTGCACACTTTACAGCTCACAGCTATTGTGAATTCTAATAAAGGACAAAGTGCATGGTGCAAAATGAAAAATATGGGATATGGGGCAAAACATTGCGGAAAAAAGTGCATGTACATTAATTTGCATAATCATAAAAGTCAACTAGACATATGATATACCTATACCATATGTAGTGTGTATTATGTATATACTGTATACCACATACACATGTGATTGTGAGTGCATTCGTAATTCCTACAAGTTTTCACCCATTCATTCTTTTTAGTTGCACTTGAGTCTTGTTCCAAGCCTGAAACAACAAATTACAAATAACAAATAACAACAAGTCCACCGTGGTTTGTGCTGTGTTTACAGTTTTGTATTTATTTAGTGTTTAGTGTTTGGCGTCCCACTTTCCTCGTCTCTCAGCACTCAATTCTTGATTCTTGATTGAACCAACTCAAGATTTTTTATGAAAAGATGTGCGTGAAGTGTGGTGGAAAAATGTGACTTTAATATTTGATATTGGATACTTGATGTTTGGTGGTTAGTGGTTAGTGGTTATAGTCTGGTCTCTGTGGACTCTGGTTTGCATACACTTGATACTTGATACTCCATACTCCATACTCCATACACTTTGGATTTTAGAATTTGCATAGGTAGGTGTTTGAGGGAGAAAACAGGATTTTTTAAATAATCAATCGTATAATTTAATTGAGCACATCATATCATACACTTTAAAAGATTCATATTGACTTTGGACGATTAAATACTAAATACTAAATACACTTTTGTTTGATGTCTGATGTTTGCTGTCTGAAGGTTGAAGTTTGAAGTGTAAAATCGGACTTGTGCATTCTGATTTCTTTGGTTTGATTAGACTTTTGACGTCATTCTCAATTCTCAATTCCCAATTGCCTCAGCCGCATAGCGCACAGCAACTAGCAACCGAGAATCGGAATTGAGAAATCAAAGTCATGACTTTTACCTTGATTTCAAATAAGTACTCTGAATTTTGAATAAAACTAAACACATTTAGTTGATACAAAAGGAAGATGACGTGATTATTGATCTGGTTCAATTTTCAATGTTCAAATCTCATTACTCATTACTCATGCAATAATTATGTAGAATATACATAACTCGTCCATTTTTGCGTAATTTTGTAAGTTTGGCGTCTGCCGTTTGACGTTTGACGTCTGTATTGATATTTGTATTTGAAATGCACATGGACTGAAAAGCTAAAAATTGCAAATCTTTATTAATCTCCTGTCGTTAGTCGTCAGTCGTTAGTCGTCAGAAAGGTGAATATTAAGAGTTGTGAGGTGTGTCGCATATTTATTTATTATAATCTCCAGTTACATAATACATAATACACAAAATAATATCCGCTCCATGGTCCATGGTCCATGCTCAATGCTCAATGGTCAACTATGAAAAAGTCAGGACAAAGGAATACATAAAACTTTGAATGTTAAATATTATTATTACTCCAGCATTCAGCATTCAGCATACAGGAAACAGCAAAGAACTAAGACCTAAAAGACACATTATTTTTATGCTTGTAGTTTTCCTAGTCAACTGTAAAAAGTAAAAAGTGCCGCGTTACAGAATACAGAATACAGAAGAAAGTCAAGAGGACGAATAATAAATAAGGAATAATAATCAATTAAATCTTATCATATTCGTAATTCCTATTTCGTACGGATTCTCTTTCTCTTGTTTCTTGTTACATCATTATTATTCTTGTTCTCAAGTCTCAATAATTTTCAGTACAAATATAACAAATAACACCCTCTTCTTCTATTCCTTTTATCCTGTGTTATTTTTTATTCACAATTCTCCATGTAAAATGTAAATTCTACATGCGACCTCTCTCTAATCTTTAATCCAATTATATGCTAAATCCGAATTTAAAAATCTCGACCAGTGCAACACATAAAAACATAATACAGCTAAAATACAAAGAAGAAAAATTCCTCTAGAGTCTATATTCTAGATTCTAGATTCTAGAGCCGGGAGAAAAGTCTACAATAAAGATCTAATAATTTCTAATAATACTATAAACTACAAAAACCACAATATATGATACAAACTATGTACAATGTACAATGTAAACATCACAGATCACAGATGAAAAGAAAGAAAAGCCATGAGCAATAAGAACTACACACTACACGGAAAATTTAACTGGGTATTTATTCGTCATGTAGTTGATTCTGATTTGTAATGTGTAATTTGTAATGTGTACTGTATAAATTTTAAAGGGATGAAAAAGGGAAGAAGCTCCAAGCATTTTTGAGGATTCTCAATTCTAATTTGATAAGAACAATGGCAAATGGCAATGACAATGCACATGAAAAAGAAAATGGAAAACAGAAAACGTTCCGTGTGAAACAGAGAAGAAGAATTATTGCACTTTTATGTATTATGCAAAAGTATTATACACAAAATACAAAATACACAAAATACAAAATACACATGTAATATGTAACATGTAGGTATCTTTTTTAAGTAGAAAAGCAAGCGCAAATGAGAATGAGAATGTGAAGGAGTTTATGTTTTATGTTTTATGTACTTCCTACATTTTACATTTGTTTTGTTTTTTTGTATGTGTGTCTGTGTTCTGTGTCTACATATATACTTATTTTGTTCCGTGATGAGTATAGTCAGAGAAAGAGCCAAATATTTGCACTCCCCATTACATAACCCTTTTTTGAATATTTATTATTCATTTTGTAAGAGTGGAAAATGGCTTTTACTTTTTACTTTTTTCCGCTTTCCATTCCGAGTTTTCGATTCTGTTTAGAGTTTAGATATAGAATGTAGAATAGTAGAATATAGCTAGTTGAGTGTTGAGTGTGGACTGTGGACTTTTCATTGTTCATAGTTCATAGAGAAAGCCGAGCCAAGCCAAGAGCCCGAGTGGAGAATGGAGAATAGACAAGGACAAAAGATACAACCAAAAGTAGATATACACAATACACACAAGTAAGCTGTGTACATTACACTCATTAAAATATCATGCGAGTTCTCGAGGTTCAAGTTTATTAGGTTTTCCTATTCCTACTCATACTCGCACTCGTACTCGTACCTCGTACTTGTATTAGTATTTGTATTTGTACTTGTACTTGTAAATATTCGTTATTCTCTCTTCTCTATTTGCAATCCACTATTTATTATTTGCCATAGGATTCCATTGCAGTTTATAAATGTATTTTATTGTCTTGTACCGTTGTAACGTAGTACCGCTGTACCGGGGACTGGAGACTGGAGACGGACTCAACTTGGAACAAACAGAAAACTCATAGTCAATACTCAAGGCTCAAGGTTAAAAATGTCTATCAAAAGAATATACAACAAAATACATTGTGTACACTCTACATTCTACAGCTATGACACAAACAAAATATTATACATTACACATTACGCTTTCCGCTCCATCGGGTTCCTGTATGTACATTGTACAATGTACAATGTTCATTCCACGTTCGATATTCCCCTAAAACCTATAACACGTGCATATGTACATGTCTATAATATGTATAACGGACAACGGACAAGAGCTAACACGGTTTGTCCATCAACATTTCACCGACTACCGACTACCAACCATTTCCCCGATCCTCGCACAACTGACGAGCCTATCATTTCTCATTTCTCCGTATACTCGTGGTTCGTGGTTATTATATAAACTGAAGACTCAAGACTGAGTTGGCAAAACTGGAATTTGGGCCTTGCAAATTCCAACTCCAAATTTCCAATAACATGATAATTGTCCTTGCTGACTTGAGATATGGTATGTGATACAGAATATAATAGACAGTGGACAGTGGACATTTATAGAAATTAGGCTGTTGCTTCGGCATTCGGCATTCGGCAGTTGGCTTCAACATTGACAGCTTCGTTCTCCGTTGTCAGTTCGTTTCAGGTTTCCTTTCCTTTTCCGCATTTTGCATTTTGCATACTTTTGTTCTAGTCCACAGTCTCAAGTCTGGAAATTAGCCTACATTCATATTTTATAACCACGTGTACACTTGTACAAATGTCTTTGGTGGTACATTTTCATTTCAGCAGGGTCCAATGTCCAATATCCAATCCATAATCCATAACGAATGTATAATGTATCATACATCATACATAAATTCTGTACATGTTACATGTATTTATTCAAAGTGATTTTCCTTATTCGTTATTCCTTTTGTTCCCTTTTTTCACTTATTCAAGATTTCAGACTCAGACTTCCAGACTCAGATCAAGATCCAGATTAAGATTCTGCTCATTAAAGTTGGCAAAAAATTGGCAAGAGGAATTTTAACTTGAACTCGAGACTCGAGACTCGAGTTGAATCTGCAGTAATCCGTCATCAGCCATCAGTCATCAGATTTGACATTATATTTGACATTGAGCTGACAGCATGATTTCCTTTCGTCATTCGTGTGTCCTGTTTCATGCACTTCCATTTCCAGGTACATCTTCCATTTACAAAATACAAAATGTTCATGGAGAAAGTAGAAAAGAATGATGAAGAAAGAACAAAGAAAAAAAGACAGTATAGACAACGGAGAGGATCATTAAGTATTTATAAAAGCTTAGATTTTAGTTTGTAGGTTTGTAGTATGTAGTAAACATCAGATCATAATATATATCGTATTTTGTATAATTTTAGTTCCTGAGAACCTTTGACATTACAAATTACAAGAATTATTATTGAGAATTCATGTACAAAATGTACAGTGTACAAAGCGCAAAGACAAACAGGAAAAGATAAGAGAGGACTGAAATTAAATTAAGAGGAAAAGGTTGTGGAACATGTGAGTATGAATATGAATATGAATACGAATGCTGGCGTCTGACTACTGACTGCTGACTACGTGTGTAGTTTGTAGCTAAGTAAACATGGTGAATTAAGTATCAAAAAGATATGATAATGAGGCTCTCGTCGTTAATTAGCTCGCCAAAATACAAAACACAAAATACAAAATACAAAATATAGTACAGTGAATTTCTCAACTCACAAAACTCACTTTAACTCACGTCCGGACAAATGTATAATGATAGGTAGTATGATAATGTACTATTAGTACAATGTGTGTTTAAATTATTTATGTGTAGAATCTAGAATCTAGAACATAGCATCGTACATCACACAGTAAATAAAATGATTGCAATTTGTATCGTAGTAACATTATTGACTCATTATTATCTACTTCTTATTAATTGGGAAATGTTAACTAGAACACTGGGAAATGGGAAGAACTTGTACATTGTACATGTACATATTTCATCAACTACATTTTCCTTCGACATGCATTTAAAATATTGGTAAATATTAAATATGTTTCAAGTAAATACGAATGCACGTAAATAGTAAATTTCATACAAAGTGGCAAAATACAAAATTACATGTACTTACGTTTACAAGTTACAAGTAAAGTACAAAGTACGCTTCGGTCTTTAAATACCGAAAAAATATAAAAATAGGTTTACTCATTATCGATGCCCTCTGATTTTGAACCTTCAAATTGTCAAGATGTTAAAATGTGTGGTTCTTTTTCTTTATACGTTTATACTTTTCATCTAGAAATCTAGAAATCTAGAATCTAGATTCTAGATACTTTTATAATATTTGCATACAGCAACTTGCATATTTTTTTAACTTTCATACGTAATAAGTAATAATATTATTTAATACACATACAGTATAATTTATGACATTCAGCTTGTGTGTTTGAGCTTAAAAGTTACAACTATATTATATATTACAGAGTACAGAGAAGCCGTACACGTGCCGCTAAATAAATGTGTTTCCTGCACAATATTCTAAGCTGTACTTACTTTGTGCTTTGTGCACCTGTACGCCGTGCGCCGTGTGCTGTGTGTAAAAAGTAAAAAGTCAAAGGTAAAAATATCTGTACATGGTTGAGTTGTGCAGCGTAAAGCGTGTAGCATGTAAAAGACTGACTGATGATTGACTGACTGTCCATTTGACTCGTATTATAATAAATTGAACGTTTAACGTGCATGTATCTCTACAGTATTATCTATTATACAGTGGGAACTCTGAACGCTAAACTCACCAGTACAAAGTACAAAGTGAAAAAGTATAATAATTATAATAACCAGCATTGTGTGTTGTGTGTGTTGTAAGTTGCAAAGTTAAATGAACATTTAAGTCAATGTCAAAAGTCACAAGTAGACAGTAGACAGTAGATCAGCCATCATTTTCCTTTCAAATCCATTCCAACCCACTGTAAATATTGAATATAGAATACTCATGTGCTTTTAGTATAGATTATAGATATAACAGCATAATGCTCCTCACTTTTAAGTTACATGTTAAATGCACTCGGGTTCATTTGAGGTTCACATTTTTGTGATTTATGATTTATGCACACAGAAAGAAAAAAAGAAGTAAAACTAGTAAAATATCTGTATATATTTAAGTAAATATCAAACCCGAAACCCGAAACTACCTTATTTCAAATTATATACTTGTTTCATTTCATTTGAAGCTTTCAAAGTCAAAAGTCAATATGGAAATGATATGGGAAAATCAAGAGTATAATAATATAATGAAAAATAAATTACTATTCCATTTTCCATTTGTATGTAACATATTTGCAAATGTTTTGACGGAAATAGAGAATAGAAAATATAGATAAATAGTCCAGTCCATCATTTTCCATTTTCCATGGTTTACTTTTTACCTTTTACATGCATACATTTTACATTCAATACCGTTTATTCTGTATTGCATAACATTTAATTAATAATATTGCCTTCAGTCTTCAGTATTCAGTATTAAAAATCAACTTCTATAGTACCGAGTAGAAATAAAGGGATTTTAAGGTACTGGAACTGAGACTATTTGAAATTTGAAATATCAATGCTTACATAATACATAGCAAAAACAGAAGAATGAAATGGGAACAATTTTAATTGAATGGACATTATCATAAATTATAAAGTACAAACTCGTCTCTTTTCTCTTTGTAAATACTTTGTAATGTTTACAATGAATGCTGAATACACTACACACAGAACAGTATTATATTATGTATTGTTTTTACTTTAATGCACAACCGTTTTCATAGACAATACACTCTGTCCTCTGCCATTCTGTCGTTCAGTCCAAGGGTTTAAATGGAATGGAAATCGAAGGACGAAGGACAGTCGGCGAACGGACATTACACACGACTGGAGTCTTTTGTATGCAGATTCGAAAAAAATTATTTTACATTTGGAATTTGGATTTGCTCATTGAAAAAAAAATGTTGAATAGGTTCCCTTTTTTTTTAACTTTTAGTGTTAAATTTCAAAACAATGCACAATGCTCAGGTAAGAGGACAAAAAGCAAAAAAAAAACATGTGAGAAAAACGTTCTATAAGCCCAAACACAGTATTTGTAATTTGTACACTATGTAAAAAAACATGTATTTTCCGCTTTTTTAGTTGATTATTCATTATTCATGTCGGTTTTCCAAGTTGTAAGTGTGATATACAATCTGTAAATATGTTTAAATGTGCAATGTACAGAAGATAGAAGATCCTTTTTTATCTTTCGTAAACTTTTTCTGGTAAAAAATGGAGACGAGCTACTTAATGTAAAACGTAAAACATGAAAAAGTATAAAAAAGTAACATAAGACAGCCAGCCGCAAAAAGAGCAAAGATATTTGAACACGTTGTGTGAAATGGAAAATTGAGAAAATGATTTGATGGTATGTTGGGATTTTATTTGCTATTTACTCCACAATTCAAAAGTCATTAGTGATTTGTAATTGGTTTTGCTGATTTATGTATCTGTAATATGTACTACTTTTGTACACAGTACACATGATACGATTTAGGATTTAGGTTAGCCATGCTTCAACAAAGTTTGGGTTGCGAAAGGACGGTCTTGCACTACGTTTTTTCCATTGCATAACCTCATGTCTCATGTCAGCCACAATCCACGATCCACGATCCGCTCTCCATTCTCCTTATGTGCAATTAATTATTATCCGGAATTCAGAATCCAGAATACCACGTGCATGCTATTTGATTTTTGATTTTCTTACCAAGGAAAGGTATGGAACGTGAAACATGGAACATGGATGTGGAAAGAATGGTAAAATGTAGAATGTCAGTAGCAAATAGTCTAAAATGACTACAGCTCAAAGCTCAAAACTCATAACTTTTTTTTACATTTTACTTGGTAATTTTTTATTTTTTATTATGTACCTTTAGTAAATCTTATATCTAATGGGTAAAAGTGGTGCACACGAGCCTACGTAATAAATTATACAAATATACAATTTTTATCATTTTTATGATGTGTAGAGTGTAGAAAGAAGAAAAACTCTTGTTCCTATAAAATTCTCAAGGAGAGTTCAGTCAAACCTATCTACTAGTTACTAGTTTTTCTTCCCCTTGCATTTGTTTCCGTCCATCTTTTATCTTATCCATCCACATCCACAATCCACATGTTCCTTGTTCATAATTCATAATTCGTAATATTTTACGTGAATTTTTGCACATGCAATTTTCCAGCTATCAACTATCAACCATCACCCATCAGCTGTACACTTCTCTTTTCTCTCATATTCGCATTTCAGATGAAATAATTGATGAAACTACCAGTTTTTTCAGCGTGCAGATTGGAGATTGCAGATATCAGGTATACACCATACGTGCATTTATTTTTTCTACCTCTTGTATTTTGTATGAAGTTCATCAATACTGCATACTCCATACTCCATAAGTACATGCTCACATGCACGTCCAACCTCCATGCTTTATACTTTATACTCCACATACTCCTGATTACTTATTATTATTATTATTACTTACTACTTACACTTTTCTTCACACGATTCATGCTGGGATGCACCTTACGCTACACACATGCAATGTGTAATGTAATACTTATTGTCGAGGAAAAAGGATGAGGATTAAAGATAAAACTGTCCTTGAGACTCTTGAGACTAACAATGAATTGTTTGTAGTTTGTAGCTACAGATTACAGATACACTTCATACAATAATACATGCATTTTTATGCAAAGTAACTTCCATCTAAATTTAATTATACAGAAAGAACCATGTATATATGTATTATGTATACATTGTACAAAATATACGCATGTGTAAATTGTAAATTGCAAGTGTAATCATAAAACCAAAGCCAACAGTAGTATTGAGTATTGAGCAGTGAATAGTGAATAGAGTGAACTATGTGGAGGATTTTCCCATACAAAAACTTTGATTTAATTTAATTTATTCTATTATATAATATATTATACAAGAGAGGCACATAATACAATGGACAAAACCAGCATGTTTTATATTACACAAAATACAATACAAAAATACTCATGTCTAATAACTAATAACTAATAAAATACATAACATGCTTTACATTGACCTACAACCTCGACATTCGAAACTCGAAACTCGAAACAAAAACCCACAGTTGTACATTGCACATTGAGTGTGGACGATGGACGATGGAAGACTAAAGTTAAATTATTTATGACAATACTCAATACTTTTCTTGTCTTATTTAGACTTGTTTTTGTACTTGGATTTATGTAAATAGTAAATATTAAATGTACGCATGCAACTTTAAACACCCAACATTGTAGTTGTGGTCTCTTTAATATTTAATCGAATGGAAAATGGACAAGGTGTCAATAAAAGTAATATTGTGCCGTTACATTTTATATTTTATTGACTTGTTACTTTTGACCTTCAAACAATTATTATGTAGCATTTAATATTGATTTTTTAAATTTAATTTAATGTACTTATAATTAGTTTTATCACGTGTATTTGAGATTCATAATTCATTCAGAATTCAGACTTGAGACTTCATTCAACGATAAAATTCTAGTAAAAATAAGATAACAAATAACAAATATGTAGTACTAAAATATACATGGATAATATTATACATCTTTTTACTTTTTATAAAAACAGCAATAATAGCTGTGTAATTATTATCTATTATTATTTTTAGTTAAAACTTGTCTATAAATACAAAAAAAGTATAATATAACGTAGTTTTTCAATGTAGTTAATATTTTCAATAAAATTGGTTGAGCATCACATTCAGCATTCAGCAGTTAACAGTTAATAACATGTTGAGTGATCACAGGTTGATGTTTAATTTTAATAGTTTTCATAAAATTGAGACGATTTTTGGATTCCTCCAGCATGCACTGATTTGTGGTTGACATTGACGTTGACATTGACGTTGGAAGGGAGTGTGGACAAGGTCCATCTGTACTCCTATTCCGATTCCTGTTACTCCACTGCGGAAGGTATCTTTTTTGACAAGCCCAGAGAGAGAATCGAAGGGTTTGATTCATGAAGGAGAGCATAATTTGATTCCTCGTCAAAACGGTCATCCCTAAAATGAGGACTTGGTGACAAAATCTGTCCCAACAGGACAGGACAGCTCGTACATTTTCAGCCCGCCCCAAAAGAGCCACATGAACTAGTAGATAGTAAATGACACTTTTGAGTCGAAGAAAGGCTGCATAGTGTTGACTGCCGTAGACGAGGCTGTCCCACATGATCATGGCTGTCTCATCCGTATTCTTCAAATTTGGGAGGAAAATGTTGTAAAAAATCTTTTTAAAGGCTTCTAGATCCAGATCCATCACTGAATTCAGGTCGAATTCAAAATCCGTGTTACACATTTGTTCTGTTTTTGGTTCTTGTTGTTTCTCACAATTTTCTCCTTTTGAATTTTTAACAGAGATCAATTGTAATTGTGCTTGTAATTTCCTCTGTTGATCATAGTGAAGAGCCAGATTAAATCGGTCTTCAATTCCGAGACTCATTCCCAAAATGGCCCACAAGTGGACAAACCCATGGACTCCTCTTGTATTGAAAATTCCAAATTTTTGAGGGAGGAGGACGATGAAGCCGATGAAACAAAATTGAGTGATGACCATGTCAAACTGGGACATTGGAACTAGAGGTTCGTCCGTCAGGATATTCATCGGGGCCTTACTTTCATCTATAGAGAGCGTATCTTTACGCACAGCTTCGAGAAACAATTTTTTGTCCTCTGTTAACATTGATTTTGATTCTTTACTGTTGATATTGATATCGATATCAATTTTAATATCACTGTCTTTATTGTTGGTTTTTTGTCGTTGCATTTCAACATAGTTTTTAGCCGCAGCCGCGTGCATCCTTCTCACCGCGTAGACGTCCTGTGAGCCACGTGCCGTCTTCTCAATGATGTCCGATTCATACCACAATTTAATGTGCATCACTGTGGAGAGGTAGCGGACGAGGGAGTTGGATTTCGTATGACTTTCACCACTACTCAAAAGGATAGAGCGACCCGGCTTGAAAGTAAATATCATGATGAGGGAGATGAAATGAGCAAACATGATGGAAAAAAAATGGGATTTGACAAACTTTTTCCCTTCTTCTATCAGTCCAAAGTCCACCCAGTCCATGGTTTTTTCCATCGTGTCTCCAGGAGGAATCCCATGATCCCCATAAATGTAAGGAGATTCATTGATAAGGCTCTCATAATATTTTTCTGGAGATAGAATCACTTTCGATTTTGATTTTGATTTTAATACTGCTTCATCATTTACTTGATTATCCTCACTTTGTATCACTACCGTAGTTTCACTAATCTTTGACATTACTTCACTTTCCACTTCAACTTTGTTGTTCACATTTCCAATTTGTGGAGTTTCCATTTCCTCCATTTTTTTGTATTTTGTATTTTGTATCACAATTTTTAACTAATTATTTTTTAGCACAATTTAATGTATAGAAAATTCCAAACTTTTCCTATTTCTTACATTCTAAATTTTAATCCTAATAATAAATAATAATTATTATTGTTAAAATGCTAGTACAATAATAATAATAACTCTAAATATAAGTATTTATCTACTTGCACTTTCGATTTCGCACGTGTTTTCACACAGTATAAAATATATAGAATATTGAATAGGACCAAGATATGCGGACGAGGTAAAAAGTTCTTTGTCTGACTATTTTTTCTTTTCCTCACTAAAAAGCTTAGTTACTTTCCCTGACGAGTTTCATTCACATAATACGTAATACGTATAATATATAACATGTAAAATGTGCACTTTGTACAGTACCAGTTGCAAATTTCCAATGTACAATGTACAGTGTACAGGTTTTCCTTTACTATTCATGGAATTCTGGAATCTCCCTGACTCTCAACTCTCCACTGCTTGCCATTGCGTCATTCAAACTGGAACTTGGAAATAATGCAAAAAAAAACCAAACCAAACCAAACCAAACTTGAATCGCCTCAGGATCTGTGCACGACTTTTTGACTTTTGCCACAATATGTCAAAGATGCTGTGTATTGTTTACTGTTTACAAATACAGATGTTTTTAATTTTTAATCCTCGTTTTATGGAAAAATTTGCTATAATTTAGAATTGAGAACTGACGAACTAACAAACTTTTTTTCTTTCTATATTCTATAATCGATGAGCGATGGATGCGGAAGGTGAGAATCTATTTAGAATGTGGATTGGAGACTGTAGACGACAGACGAGTGGTGATTATTCAAAGTCAAAAGTTAAAAGTAAGGAAGTATAATATAAATATTAGATATATTATGTGACTTTAAATTTTTCAGATTCCAGGGATAAGTAAATGACGATTGAGCATTGAACATTGAACATTGAGCATGCAAGAGAAAAAAGAGCATATTATTATTAGATACTGGATACGTAATACGTACCTGTTCCTTGAAAAACAACTAATGTCAATCAAAATGTATAGCATATATACAGAATACAGATATACAGACATAGATTGAAAATTGAAAGTACTAGAAAATATAACAGGTATTTTCTAAACAAAGTACTTACATTTAACATGTACTGCTATTATTATTATTATTATTGCTAATGAAGGATGTCACAACTCCCAACCCACAGCTAGTTAATGTGTGCAGAAATGATCAGAAATTAAATTGTTAGGTGCGCATTTACAAATACAAAATACATTACTACTATTATTATACTCTCTAACCTGTTTTCCATTCCTCATTCCTCACTCTTTCCTACTCCAGCTTAAAAATGGATTATCAACAAAATATGTGTAATACGTGTATTTATGTAGGAGGTAGGAGCATGCAAGTTTATAATAATAGAAGATGTACTTATAGATAACGCGCGCATTGTGCATGGTGTGCATTTATTTATTTGCGTAGTTCAACTTTGTAAAAGTTGAAATACCAAACGCAAAGTCAATTGAGAATGTCATAACTCTTAACCTTAAAACTTAAATAAAGCCCCAAAGAAGTATAAATAAATAATAATAATATAAAGGAAAGGACTGGTTATATAAAAATTATACAAAGATACACACATCTATAGATATTAGATATATATACATAAATGTCAAAGCTTCATTAAAGTCCATCTCACGTGTTTGAGGAAACACCCACGTCAAAAACAGTAGCCACGGTCAGGATTGAGGATGAAACTTGACGGAAAGATTCTCA
>JABASP010002635.1:0-18755 GCA_019776565.1 Sminthurinus signatus | reverse complement strand
AATTCTCTCTCTCTCTCTCTCTCTCTCTCTCTCTCTCTCTCTCTCTCTCTCTCTCTCTCTTGTGATTGTGTAGAGTACAAATATGGTTTTATTCTTTGACCAATTAATTGGGTACAAGAAGCTGCAGACTGCAGATATTTCATTTGTACACAAGCTCAATCTAAATATTTTCATCATACTTTTTTCAAATGGATTTACGACTCGTCATTAATATTTGACCAATTTTACATTATGTTGATTATTTATCATTTACTCAGCTACAAATGTTTTCACTTTGGACTTTGCACTTTTTTCCTGTGCAACCAAATGAAATATCTCAATCTTAATAATTTGCAATTAAACCCACCAACCCGCGAAAATTGACCCGCATACATTTAAATTAACAAGGAATGATTCCAAGAAAAAATGATGAGAAAAAAACATTGGAATTGGTAATTGGTTGACTTCAGGAAAAAATTCTACTTTTGAATTCATTATAATACTTTTGAAATAATAAGAGGAAAATTTGTACAATTTTCTTGAATCATTTGTGAATGTGAGCTGGCGGTAAAAGTAAAACTAAAACCAAAACCAAAAAAAGAGGTAAATTCCCCTCATTTGGGTTTATTATGAGGAAATAGCAGTGAACATTGAGCATTGAGCATTGAGAATTGAACACACTCTGCTTTGATCGTATTAATAGTCTAGTTTGTAGTTTCTTGATTCTGTTTGTGGGCTCTGTGTTTTAGCTGTAGCATGACAACTCCCAATAAAGGTCTACATAATGACTTGCTACTGTGAGTGTATCCACATTACACATTATACACTACATAATCCACACAACAAGAGGGAAAGAGCGAGTATTATTTATTTGAATTGCGATAGACGGTGGATGGTGGACGGTCGAAGAAATGAAAAGCCATGTTCACACAAACACACAAATACACAAACACACGTGTGTATGAGAAAGCTCCAGAGAAAGTTGTTGTTGATAATCGTAGAATAAAATGACTTTTCTTTGACCAGTCTCACATTCCAGGAGCCGTTTCAGCTTCAGTTCCAGTTCCATTTATTCCTCTTCGAGTTGATTTTTCTCTAGTTTCTAGTTTTCTTTTATCAAGTCAAGTGTGCTAAATCAGTGGTATTTGGCTTTGGCTTCGACTTCTCTGTATTCTGTGTTAAATAAACTCTATACACTCTTTTTCATTCTATGGGAAGAAAGTGGGTTTATGTGTAATTAAAAAAATGGGCATATCTACTTGTGTATATTTCCAATGTTATATGCAGAAAACAGAGGTTATACTTTTTACTTTTTAGTATTAGACTCTGCACAAATTGTACAAAGTATAAAGTATAATGTACAATTTACACCAAGTTATTTTCTTTCTATTGTAAAAAAGGGTGAAAGCTTTCAGGATTCTAGATTCTAGATTCTCGAGATACTTTCTTTTTCTTTCATTTCTTGGACGCTGGACTGTACAGTGTACAGTGTACACGCTAGACGCTGGACGTTGGACGTTGGAAATTCCAAAGCGAGTTGGACTCTCCGTTTGACGAAAAGAATCAAATAAAGGCATTTATTTATATTTATGTGTGTTTAGTGTATTATTCAGGGTGGAGGTAGCTACAAGCTACAACCTGCATGGTTGTAAAAATCCAATATAGTACACCCGAGTAACTGAGCAAGTTGAGTGAGTGAATGTGAAAGTGTATGTCTAATGTCTAATGTCTATGCGAGTGTTGGCTGTTGGCTGTTTTCTGGCTACACGGTAACTTTTCCCTCCGTGAAATATAATCAATAATATAACGTGTATTTCTTTCCTTCTTTCTGTCAGACTTCTCTCACGATGCAGTACACACTTGCTCATACAACATACAACATACAAACAGCTATTCAACTCACTCACTCAGTCACTCAGTCAGTCACATGCATGCATATTGCATATTCCACGATGGACAATATATAATTCATAGTGTAGATTCTAGATTCTAGACGGTAGTGTTCAGAGCTCAATGCTGAATGCTCAGTCACATATTTATATTTATATTAAATATATTTATACGTGTCTCACTGGAATTTTTTATGTTTTTTATTTCTCCATTTCAACATTTCCTCTCTCTCTCTCCATGTTGTATGGTGCATACAAAAAGTAACAGAAAATTACTCTCAGTGCATATATACAAGATACATTTGTACATAACTTGCTGAATTCTAAATTTCCATGTAGGATGTAGGATTTTGGGTACACCATGTACAATGTACATGGAACAGTGTACATTTAAATATGGGCCATACGTGAACATGAACATGAACACTGTACACAGAACATGTAAAGGGAATAGAAAAAGTAAGAGTAGCATGAAGGTGAAGAGAAAATTTGAGGAAGAAAGCTTTCCTGAAATGCTGAAATGCTGAGAGAAAAACAATACCCTGGATACCTTTAGTTATTATGTACAATGTACAATGTACCATATGAATTCCCCTTTTCTCTTACACACTTTCCTTTCATCATAAAGTGTGTAAAAAATGTCCTCATCTTGTATCATTTTCTGGGAGCTGGGAGACAAAGGACAAAGGCAGAGGCAGGGACAGATAAAAAATACAGAGGTAAAACATTCTCTACATTTTCCAGCTTTTGTACATTGCACATTGTACAGTTTCTACTTCCCATTTCAGTGCTAGAGGACAAGTGAAATATGTGCAGCATAATAGAATTTTTTTACAGAAAAGTTGATGGTTGATGCAAACTTAAAATTGAAAAAAAAAGATCTAGAACATGTTCATTATTAGAGAAAAATCGTTAAAAGTTGCAACAGGAAGTTTCTCTTGTACCTTGTCCTCTTGTTCTCTTTTCTGCATTCTGTACCTATCTTTAATGGATGTAGAATGTAGAATGTAAAATGTAGAGCGTAAAATCTAGTTTGAGAGCCCGCGGTTGCTAAAATGTTATATATTGTACATTTTACATGGCTCATTTTAGTGTAGTTGTTTGCTTATTCTTATTCTCTTTTTGGCCCTTTTCATGTTTTCATTTGACAGTTGAAAAGATGCCTTCTGGCCTCCTCACTCTTCACAATTCACTGTTCATGTTCTCATTTATCTATATTCGTATTCATATTTGTACTTGTATTTGTATTCGTATTTGTATTCAGGTTCATGCATTCATTTTTGAAATCTGTTGGATGTTGGATGTTCAGTGTTCAGTGTGCAACTGCTTTCATCATTTGCCCTCCTTTTTCCCTTGTGTTTTTTTTGATGCTCTTGTAAGCTTTAATGCAGTTGATTTGAAGGAGGAAGTAAAATTTAGCTTCTAGTACAAGTACAAGTACAACTCTGACTAGATACTAGATACTAGATTCTAGTACAAGCAGGAGTAAATGCAAGAGCAAAAAAACAAGATCAAGAACAACAGCGGGTATATACATATATGATATGAGTAAAATAGCAAAAGAAAAAGAAGGAAAAGACAGGAGGAGAAAAAAAAGCTATGAGAAACACAAGTCCATTAATATTTCACAAAAGTTTGCTCCTGGCTTCTTTCTTTTTCACATGGACGCGATGGGTTGTGATACGAAGCAATATACGATATGAATATGAGATATGAGATATTGTACACTGTACACTGTACTTTTACACAGGTTTACACCAACCTTCCATTTCCATTTCCATTTTCCTCACTTTTATCATATCTCTACTCTTTGTCTGTTGAATGTGCATCATAACAACGCCTACGTCTGTACTCTGTAACAAGCGTACTGTAATAGAGTGGGTTGTATTTATAACTCTGGATGCAATAGAAAGAGCAGGAGATCTAAGAGACGTCAGATGATTCTCCCAAAAATATTTTGACATAGCACCAAACTCGGGTACTTTCTCCACTAAGCTAAATTGTGGAGTAAATGGTAATGGTAAAGAGTTGAGACTACACATAAACAAAAGCTAGTAAACAAGGATGTAAAATCCATATGAAAAATTTGAACCACTACTTTTACTTCTACGTTTACTTTCTTTTAACCTTTGTGGTTTGGAATCTAATCCACAGATTTTTCTACACAGTTTATGAAAATGTAGATGCATGCTTTGGTTTTGATTTTGGTGTTGTGCGTTGAAGATTGCACATTGGTTAATGACTAATTGAAAAATCAGAATGAAAGCAAGTTGTTACAACAGAAAAGAAAAGAAAAGTGCAACTGGAGCTTTTACTAATCATTTTGATGATTCTAGAATCTAGATTCTTGTTTCTTGATGCTTGTCTTTTGGGTGATTCCTTTTAGATTCTTGAGGCGTTTTTCCGTGTTGAAACCCTTTTTTATGTGAACATTATATTTGTAAATGTATAATGTAGAATTTACAGGATAAATTGTACATGTATTTACTAAATGTGTAAGTAGTAAGTAGCACAGTGCAAAATGTAGTATAGAGTATAGAGCTTCACATTCACATTTGCATCAAATACTTTCTCCTCTATCTCATTTATGGGCGCCTGAGGTAACCTTGAGTGTCGTTCCTTCTCTTCCTTTTTCTTTCCATCTTTCTTCTCATTTTCGGTGGAACTGCTTTCACCGAGTTCCAAGAGATTTTTCTCTAGGTTTTCTCCACTCTTTAGAGTTTAGAGTCTTTTGACTCTTCCCTCTAATTTTGTGCAGTCATAACATGTGAGTTTTACGTGCGTGCAGGAGCTGGCTTTGGTTTTGGCTCTGGCATTGTAGACAGTAGACAGTAGACAAGGGCAGATTTTGTGTGAGATTCATAAAAGCTCTTTGTCTACTACCATAGAATATGTAATACAGAATATCAGCATAGGTATAGAGCTGGATACTGGGTACTGGATTGTCCCGGATATGAATCCCAAATTCCATCCAGCACAAACCAAAACCATGGAAAAAGTTGCATGAAAACACGGAGCATCCAGAAAATCCACATAGAGAAATGAAAAGAGGATGAGACGGTCTACTGTTATGCATTATAGATAGATTAGCGGTTGTAGACAAAGAGTGTAGATATGCAGGATGCGTGCATATGGGTGGAAGAAAAGGTCAGCTCTTTGTCTCCAAGCCTCATATTGCCACGTTTTAAAGACAAAGACAAAGACAAAGGCAAGTACAACGACAACGACAACGACAAAATTGGAGGTGGAATGGAATTGGCGGAAGCCACTGCTGATTCTGGTTTTGGTTCTGGTTCTGGCTGCAGGAAATGCTCAACTCTGAGTCCAAATCCAAATGTAAAAGGAAAATCCATCCAGTGCATCTAGTATTCAGGTCAGGTCTCATGTTTAGTGCTGAGAGTGCGGTCGCACTCTCTTCTCCTCTATAGTTCTATAGTTTCAACATACCAAACCAAACCAAACCAGCTAAGTTCAGAGTAAAAGAAGAATGAAAAGCAAAGTAAAAGGATATTTTATATTTCATACTTTATACTTTATACTAGAGCTCTCGCAACCATTACTGAATGCATTGATATTCAAACAAATTCTACCTTCTACCTCTTTTTCGTTTTCTTTTACACACTTTGCTCTCGATTCTCCGTTCTCCATTGTTCGTGGTGTCAGAGCCTGCGGTTCCTTGCTATCTCCCGTGTGCTACAAATTGGAAGTGGATGTGATAGATAAAAAGAATGCGAATGTGAATCTCCACATTTCCAAATTTCCACATTTTCAAATGGTAGTAGTAGTAGTATTTTTGCAACACGCATCCCTCCAATTCCTCCAATTCAACCAATTCAACTCTACGATTTCTGAGTCACACTTTTCACAAAGGTCCTTTAATGAATTCTAATGAGAATAAAAGTATTTAGGAGAAGGAAATTTTTCTTTCTTTTTCCCCTGTTCTTACCTTGACCAATTTTCAATATCTCAATGCTCAATCAATATCAATATCAGTGTGGAGAATAGTAAAAAATATGTACATTGTACATTTGTAAATGTGACTAAATATGGAATATTGACCTCCTCAGTTTACTGTGTGTTTCTAATCTAAATCCCAATTTCATGTATAAAGTACACAGTACTGATGTACAATGCACCGAATAATAACCGCCGTAATATAATTAAAGGAAAACGATCGTAGATAATCCTATTGTTATTATTACGATAATACATTAAGTATTAATAAAACGGGTTATGATGTGATGTGATTCGCATTGCTCGGTTCTCGGTTTGTTTGTATGAGGTTCTTGATGGTACAAAATTAGAGTAAAGTTCTATTTATTTACCTCGTTGTTTTGGTGGTTGGTGGTTGGTAGTTCTCCCAGTTCCTTCGCTTTCTCTAGTTCTCCAGCGACAATGTTGTAGCTAAGCGAGGCGCCAATGTGTCATAAAATATGTTTAATTAAAGATCCCTCATTCTTGTGCTTGTTCTTGTTTCGGTGTGGTTTGGCTTGGCTTGGCTTGGCTTGGCTTGGCTTGGTTTGGTCTGAGTTTGGTGCCAAGGTGCAGGCGATAAAATGCAATGCAGCAGCTCTTAATTTGAATGTCAATGCAGCTTATGTCTACGTAGAATGTACATTCTACATGTATATATTGTGGATTTTACACTGTTTGTTCCCTGTTTACTGTTCACGTCCTCTTTTTAGTGGTACATTCTGTCAATATAAAACCCATAAAATCCTTTTACAACGACTTACGAGTTTCCAGTCAAGATAAAATAAATACAAATACAAAACAAAACATGCATGTGGTTGGTTTAAACATTTTATAAAGGATGTGAGGAAAAATCTGCATCATTTTTACGTCATTAACATTACATGATATACATTCTGCATGTACACTTTTTTTTACAGTGATTTCTCCTTGATTCTTGATTAGTTGATGAATGATGCATAAATCCGATGCCGAATTTTCTTCAGAGCATAAAGTAAAAGTAAAAAGTGGTTTGATTCAGACATTCAGACTCAGGCTATTTGTAATTTCATCTCAGTAAGAAAAATTGCACACGACTTATTATAAATATATAAATAACAAGGCGAATTAGTGTTGATGTATGATGTGTTTTTTGCTCTACTATTTTCATAAGCTAAAAATAAATAAACAAGTATTTTGTTATACAATGTTTAGTGTTCAGTGTATCTATACAAAGAACAGAAAATTGAGCAGAGTTGAGCGAGAACCTGAACCTGAACGGATCGATTTTTTTTTACTCTAGCTTATAGACTCTGTACACTTCCCCGTTGGTTAGTTACAGCAGAAAAAAAAACAAAAACAATTCAACTGAACTTGTCTACAATCTACAATTTACAATTTACTCGTATATATTTTTATATCAATATCAATATCAAGTTCTTGTAATCACGTATGCAAATTGGGCATATTATTTACATGAGGAAAAATAAGTAAACCAAAACGTTGAACATTCGACATACGACATTCTGTATTTTCATCGTACGCTCAACGCTAATAAATTTTAAGTGGGACAAAAGGAGAAAGAAATTGATAAAATTCAAAGCTATCAAGACAACTGACTGACTGTTTGATTATTCAACTATTCTTTTTATTCTAGATTCTAGATTCTAGATACATGCAAACAAAAAATGTATCGGTTAACGGATATTCTCCATATTTGTATTTGTACTAGTTTGGCTAGTTTGTACTACTCAAATGTCAAATATCAAAGGGTCAATGATTAAAAAGAGTAACATTGAAGTACTATCAAAGTATTTCAATTTTCAATATTTTTGAATGTCCCTGTCACTTAATATTTCATGTCTGGCGTCAAACTACGTTTGAGTTGAAATTGTATTTCCTTTTCGGTTTTTGTCTTATAATCCAAAAATTATTGCAAAAATTACGCAATTTTCCAATTCACTTTTACCAAGTTGACAAGAAAAGTATTCTCGTTACTTTCCTAAAGATACTTTATTTTTAAACATGAGTTTGTTAACATGAATGTTTGAATTATATATTATATATATACCTTCATTCGGACTGGAATGATTTACTCCAACGTTTGAAAATTACAGTCTATTTTTTGTCATCACGGGTCACGAGTTGTCAAAATAATTGACCTGTAATAATTACATTAAACTCGTGTTTTATTTATCTATTCGATATTCAACCATGCTTGAAAAATGAAGAGATAACATTTTAACCCAAAGATAAAAGAAAATTGTTGTTCCTATGCTTAAAAAATTCTGAGGAAATCGGAATGGAGCAGTAGACTGTAGACTCTAGAGCAAAGGTTCAAGTTGAAAGAAACTCGGAACAAGTCCACTTATTCCGACTCAGCTGCGTAAAATCAACTAGAGAGAAGAATCAAAGCAAAGTCTAAGTAGAGTCTAGACTTTAGACTCTGGAGTCTAGAGTCAAGCTCGATGAAAGCTCATCGAGGTCTAGATGTTAGATTTTAGGCTCTCTAGACTACTTTCTACAGCCGATAGCCAAGAGTTGAGAAGAAGGGATAAATAGGTCGTAAACCAGATCCAGCTGAGACTCACCTCCTGATCCCGATTTTTCCTACACGTTTTTTCTGCCTGTCTGTAGTCTGTAGTCTTAGATTCGGTCTGTTGATGATCTGATAATTGGAGTGAAAACGAGGACAAGATAAAAAAGATGCATCAAGAAGAAGAAGAGTTCCCTTTACTTTCCACATCTTTAGATTTATCCAACTCTTCTCTAAGCTTCAAAACAGTGTGGTGGTACAATATAAAGTAGACGTTGTAAAATTTCCTTTGTAGCTACAAAATTTAGAATTCAAAGGCTAAACGGGGGCAAAGAACAAAATCCTGATAAAGTCAATATTGACACAAATAATTATACATTAGCAAATTAGAGAGGAGGAGAGAAACAATCCTGGATTTAGATTTGTATTTGTATCTCTATCTCTTTTTCTATCCCTTTCTCTCGTCTCTAATCTATCTAAATAACCGAAATGGACTGAAAATTTGTTGAAATCTATTTACCAAGTTGGAAGCTGTAGGACAATGATAAGTCACATCTGAGTCCTCAAACCATCCAACTGATCTCCTCATCCCAATACTCGGATTTGGAAAGTTTTTCTAACCAATCCAAACGCTGCACTGTCCTGCATTTAATTCCATTTACAAAATTCTGTTGAATGTGAAATCATAAAATTTATAGTAAAAGCATTTTTGCAACAGTACAAAATTTCCAGAACTTAAAACCACAGGAAAAAGGAGCATTTTTGATACGGCCTGAAAATGAGGAGAAAGTGGAGAAAGTGCCTGTAGTATGTTTTTGTGTGTGTAGTGTGTAACTATTGAAAATAATTGCATGGAATTGTACAGTTTGTAGAGAAAAGTGTATGTTGACGATCTGGATCAGTGAGTCGAGTTGAGCTCAGCTGAGTTGAGTTGAGTTGTTCCTTGGAGAAAGTCCTCTTTCCTCTTTTTCTTCTTCTTCTTGTTCTTGTTCTTTTGCTTCTAATCGATAGAGACAGGAATAAGTTTCAGTCTCAGTCTCAGTTTTAGTTCAGTGTGAGTCTCACGGAAGAAAAGAAAGGAAAAGACGAGGGAAGACAAGAACAAGAAACAAACAAACAAGAACAAGGAAACAAGGCTTTCCCTGGATTACTCTAGTAATTACTATAGTGTGATCCCACACTATACTTTACATCTATACAAATGTACACAAACTACATTCATTTATTTCCCTTACATCCCTATACACTTTGCACATGCTTCTGGAAAGGCAGAAAGATACATTCCTCGTCTTGTCCTGTCTTTGTTTCAAATCCTTTACCTACTTTCCATTCCTCCGTCGAGTTGAGAGTTGAGAGTTGAGTCGAGTCGAAGGTGAGTGACTGAACTGAGGCAGAGGCTCAAACTCATGTAAGTATATTTATTTCCATGCATCCATGTATCCATGTACAATAGCTATATAGCTGTATGGATATATAATATAAACTGCTGAGTGGAAAACAAAAGGAAAGGAACAGAACAACCAAACCGCATGTACAAATAAAGGGGAAATAAACGACTACGGAAAAGACAAGGGCAAATTCAAACGCAAAACAAAACAAAACAAAGACACACAAGAAAAGAAACTGTACAAGAGTTTTGTACCAAGTTTAATTGTCCTGAGATATTCTTCTCAATTCTCAATGTTTGGGTTTGGGTTTGGGTTTGGTTTTGGTTTTACTTTCACTTTCACTTTCCTCCGTATTCGCACTCTATTTCTCTTTATTTCTTGTGGAACATTTACAAACAGTTGTTGTACAAACAAACCAACTGAGCTTGAGCCTGAGCCTGGACTGAGAATGGACTGAGAACTGAGAATGAAACTGAGAATGAGTGGATGTTGATGCGGATGTGAATGTTGCTGTCGATATTAGCTACAGAGTATCCAAAGTATATAGAATAGAACTATTTACTTTCTAGTTTCTACTATCTACATGGCAACTAAATACACAGGTCTAGAAAATATATATAAAAGAAAAGGGAAAAGGTTTATACTCAGTTTAATTGTAGATGAAACTAGAAACAAGGAAATTGGAGACATTTGCCTCGTGTAGTTGATACGAGGTGGATTAGTCGTAAAACAATAGTGTACATTGGACATTCTACATTCTACAACTTTCATCATGGACACCTCTACAATCTAGAATCTAGACTCTAGAATTTTACAAGATATGAGCTCCTCTTAGGTACAAAAGGGAAAGTAGTAGAACAGTAGAATAGTAGAATAGAGTGTGGGAAATGGAAAACAAACTAAGAGAAACCAAACCAAACCAAACCAAACCAATGCACTTTACATTGTTTCGGAGGGAAGAGACAGGGAGAAAACACAAAAGATACAAGGACAAGGCCATAAGTGAATGCATAAAGTATTATGTACACTGTACTTTGTTTCCCGTCCACATCCACATCCGTTCACACCACCACCACCACTATCAACACGGGAAAATGGGTTGTTGAGGTAAATTTACACGAGAAAGGTCGTTGCATCTTCACATCTTCAACGTCCAACATCCAATGTTCAATGTTCAATTTCAAGCTTCAGGTAGTAGACACAAGAGAAAATAGAGAGTCGTACCACATTTGAAATTTCATGCATTTTGTTTTAAAAGAGGTGAAAGTCCTTTTCATTTTCCATTTGTTCCTCATCTTTTCTTTATTTCATACATACACGAAACATAACTCAAAATACAGGTATTTTGTATTTTGAAACTTTTGGTATAGTTTTGGCGCATTTTATCTTCACATCACTTTCATATCATATCAGTTCTTATATAATATAATATAGCACAAGATAGGACAGAGATTTCTTGAGTGTGAAAAGTGAAAAGGTTGTCATATTTCTAGTTCCTTGTCATGTTGAAAGTCGATTTATCCAAATGGCTGCAGGTTGAATGCCTCTTATATAACATGTATAATGTATAGACTCTATAGAGGATATAAGAAAGAAGATGCTTGAGAACAACATGGTTTTTTCATGTCCTTTCTCATTGTCAGTGCAGTCAATTCACAGTTGGGTGTGAATTCTAAATACATAGCTGTATCTGTATTTGTGTTCTTGTTTGTCGACTTTTGCTTTTGCTATAGACTCACCAGTTTTCTTTTCTCCTGGATTCTGGTTCTGGTCCTGGTTTCATCCTCGTCAAGCATTTTATGGGAGGACGGTAACAATTTGGAGACAATAACTTTTGATTGCTCCCTTCTTCTCATCCTCAGAACTCTGTCTTAAGTTCAGTGTGAATGAAAATGGAAATGAGAATGGGAATGGGAACGGTATAGTTCAAATTCTGTAGTGATGCGCTTCAAAAATTCAAAGGAAGAGTGTGAAAGAGGAATAGAGTTTAAAGAGAGAACCGATGCCCTCTTCTGTCCTGTCCTCATGAATTTCATTAGAATATCTTTTCTCTATTCTATCCCTTTCATCCCATCGTTATCCCTCTTTTCCTTTTCTTCATCTTCATTTTCATACATCCTCTATTTAATTTGTTAAAACTTGTCTCTCTCTCCTTTTCTTTCTTTCTTTCTTTCTCCTGTCTTTAACTTTCTCCGCAGAGAAATGAGATTTCGTCCCATTCAAAAGTCTTTATGTGGATGCGGATGTTGACTCATGTACAAAAACAAATACAAAACAAGGAGGAACAAATGCATTCAAAAACAGCTTACTCTCATGAAAATCATCATCGTCATTCTCATCATGAGAAATGAGAGACATTTTCACCATTTTGCTAATCTTCCGACTTGAAGAAACCCGCAGACAGGCATAAACATAAACATTAAATATGTGAAATAGTAGAAACTAGACATTTGTATTTGTATATGCTTTTGTACTTGTACTCCTATTCAAATTCAAATTTGAATTAGTCATTCAAATGAGTAATTTCCCTTTTGTCCGAATTGTTTTGGTTAGTTTAGACTTGATTTTGAGTTTGTTTTTCAGTTCCTAGTATCTGCATTTATCTAGTGTCTACAATGGCCTTTTTGTACTAAAAACTGACGGCTATTCATTTTCTCTGGATTCTCGGGATTCTTTTAAGTGTTCTATTCAACTTTATTTAACATGGACGATGGAGGATGGACAAAGTAGAATGTAGAATGTTATGGACATGAATGTTGACGTAAACATGTGTGTCTTGCGTTGTTCAGCACATTGTACATTGTACACACAAAAGCGTGACAGCTCTACTCATGACTCGTGACATAGTTTTTGGTTCAATTACTTGAAAACTGTGGACTGTGGACTTTGGATTTTGGAAAGTGGACAAAGGACAGTTGAATATTGAATTCTCTTCTTTTGTCTGACCAAAAGCCAGATAGTAGAACAATTCAATTTGTAGAGTTTGACTCGACATTTTCTCCCATACGTTTTTAGATAATAAATAGTTGTTGTAGGCAACTTTCTCTTTTATATCGAGAATCAAGATACACGTGTAAAAAAAGTATGCGAATTGTAATTCTACATTTATTTTACGCAGTACATGTCGCCGGCTGCTTTGTTAAATTGTGGTGTACTTTAGTTGTCACTCTGTTTGTTTTGGAAATAATCCAAATTCAATCTAGATAACTGATTTCAGATACACCAATTACCAATTACATGCGTACGATTAAAAAAAAAGATAAAACGTTGAAGTATTCAAACGTCAATATCAATTTTGTATTTGATAAACAAACTTTTAATCTTGATTCGGATTCTGATTAAGTGAATTAGAAAAAGTGTGCATTCTTTTTTTGGACATTTTCAAGCTGAGTAAAACTTGATTCAAAACATCCTTTGGTGTTTCATTTGGGAAAAGAGGAGGGAAAAGCTAAAGTTCCAACTGCACCAAAACTGCATGAATATGAAAGGTTCTGAAATTCTGATGGTGTTTGAGTTTGTTGTTTGAAGTTTGAGGTTGATTTTACAAAAATGCAGGGAAACTTGCACACATTGAAAAAAAACCATGAAAGAGGAGGAAGTTTGTAGAAAGTTGAAATTTTGTTGATCCAAAATTTTACACTAGATCTTTTTATCTGTTGATTTTGATGGATGACATTTGTGAATAAAAAAAAAAAGGGTTTCTTCCTGAGCTTTGAGGTTTGAATTTTGAGTTCCTCATTTTTTCATTGAACCAGTTGAGTCAAGTTGAGGCTGGGAAATCTGTAAATCCCGGTAAAATTTCCAATCGTACGAGAAAAGCATGAAGAGGATGAAAGATGCTGAATCTGAATCTGATGTCGATGTCGATGCACTGGATTCAGTATTCAGTAGTCACTCACCTTCAAAATCAAGATAGATATGGATGAAGCGCTTTCTCTATGTATGCTTTCACTTTCTCTTGCTCTGCTTTCTTTTCATGACTGAAAATACTGTATGATGAATGTGATGAGAAAATTCATTGTTGGTGGTTGAGACTCACTACATCTATATATATGCTATTCATAATTCGTATAAAACCTGTATACTGTATACTGTATACCGTATATGCACTTTCACGTTTATACTGGGAAAAGAGCAGGATTGAGGGAGAAAGTAGAGGAAAGGAGATCTGGATCTGGCTTGCTCAATTACACAATTCTTCGAGGTCGATGCACACCCCGTCCTGTCGACTCCCGCACAAATATGTATAAATCCTCTACTTTCTCTCCCTTTTCCTTCCTTTGCTCTTTCAAGCTATACAAAGTTGACTTGAATTTGACTTTCATTGCGTTGCACTCCACTTTTCCTCTACTCTTTTCTCGTCTGCTTTTTCTCCACTTTCTCCACACCATATTTGATGTACTTTCATCCTGCTGTTCTTTTTGTTTCAACTTTTATTTCTTGGCTGTTTCTAAGCTGCTCCAAATAAAGCAGTAACAATATTCATATTCATATTCGGTTCATTTGAGAGTGGATTACATTATACGTCATGTATATTTTATGTATAATATTCACAAGAAACTCATAAGGTTTACCATACAACGGCTTAAATGGAATTAAAATATTAAAAACTTTGCAGAAATTATCCAAGATGTTTTATGTGTGATTTCTTGTACTAGAAAAATACCAAGAATAAAGAATCAAGAATCAAGAATCAAAACCATAACAAGGGTATTTATTTAGTATGGTGCAGAGTACAAGAAAAAGATGAAATAAAACCCCCCGCTTAAACGAGACAATGGCAATGACAATGACAATGACAGTGACAGTGACAACAAGAACATGTTACTCATCAAAGGGAGTACGATGAAACACAGACACCGACATCAAAACTCAGTGTGTGTCTTTTGCCCCGTCGACTCCCGCCACCCAACTTGAAACATTCAAACATGAGACGTACCAAAACAATCTGTGTGGTGTGCAGTCGGCACACTTGCTCATTAGCCTCCTTTGTTTGCTCCCTTTACTTTGCTTTACTTTGTTTCGGTTTTGGGTGCATCACCGCCAGAAAAGCAAAGAGCAAAGCAAGAAAACCAGCCATCGATGAGGATTCTATAAAAGCATAGGGAAAGTTTAATCTGACGTCTGAGTAAAATTTCTCCCCCTTTTTATTTATCTTTTGGACTTGTGACATATACACAAAAACATATGCTGCCCATTTCTTTCTTATTTACCTCTATATTCTACATGTGTATATCTTTTATGATTTTAATCCCCTGTCCTGTCTCAATTTCTCAATTTCTCAAGTCTCAAGTCTGTCTACAATTTTGAAAATGTCATGTCATATCGTGTGTCTTGTGTCATGTCCTGTCATATCACAACGTTTTCTACCCCACATTTGTCTTTTCTAATTCTCTATTACACTTTACAGTGCTGTCTAAAGTCTAAACAGTCTAAATACGTACAGCTAAAGATTGACGAGCATGTGTAATGTTTAATGTGTGTCTAAAACAAGTGGTATTACTTTTCCATTTGTGAAATGAAATAATCTGGAATCTCGTCTCTCGTCTTGAGCATGTCTTGAGCGTCGAGTATTATGAATCATCTCATTTCCCATTCATTTCACTAGCTAATTTTAAGTGCTCTAGTCAAAGTGTCATTCCACCCCTTTTCTTTTCCATTCCTCCTCCTGTTTTCTTCATTTAAAAATATTATAGTACGTGCGCACATACATATACGTACATGGAAATTTTCAACCCACTTAAATAAATAATGGTTCAGAGAAATGCAACAGTGGGGTGGGTTTAAAAGTGAGGATCGAGAATACGGATAGGTGCAGTAGTTTTGACACTTTATCTGTGTCTGTTGCACTTCATTTCTTATTTATGAGTTTTATGAGTGGCTCTCGTACAAAATTCAGTGCAACTAAACTGAAAAAAATTGAATCCAATTGAATAGGAAATCCACATCCACATCCATATTGATATCGATATCCACATCCAACATTTAAAATGAAGTTGACACTACACTATTTTCTGTGATACTCGATACTCGTGTTTTTCCCCAGAAGATGGGAAGGAAAGAAATAAAATTGATGGGACAAACGGAAAAGGAAGGGGAAGGAAGATGACAGGTCAGTGTAAAGTGAAAGAAGAAAGAGAAGGATCATTTATCGCCTGTACAGTGTACAGTACTAAATGGTACAAAATGGTACATTTTATAGTTTATGCACTTGTACTCTCTCAAGTCTCCAGTCCAAACTTTTTACAATAGAACAGAATATAATAGAACTGACGGCATCAGTGAAGCATTTTTGTTATTGCCATTGTCACCAAACTGGACAAAATACATGGTACAAAGTACAAAGACATTGCATTGACGGTGCATTTTAGAGTAATTGACACAGGTGCTCATTTCTCATTTTACAAGGTGTCTGGATGGTTTTCACACACTTGAAATGAGTACCCCAAACTCTTGTCATATCACTGCTCAGTGTCCATGTCCATTTGGATTTTACTGTAGCTATTCACTGTTCATATTAACAATACCACTAGCCTTTCTTCATACTTTTATACTTCCATACTTTTTCATGTACTGGGATATTGATCCTTCCTCTGCACTTGTCTTTGGCATTGTCATTGTCATTTGAATGAAATTCAACTCCAGCATGAAAATAAATGATAATGAAACAAAACCCCTTACTTATTGACTGTACTGAACTGACTTTCTGAATGAATGAATGAGCTTAATCCTTTTTCTTCATGAACAAAAGACTAACAATAAGAATAAAGTTGCTAAAAATACTCTTGTTCGTTTTCCCTCGGTTCACATCGTTCATATTTCACATTTCATGGATGTGAAAAATAAATTTCCTGGCTCGTTCCTTGCTTCTTGTTTCTTGTTTCTTGTTTATTGGTGGAGGTATCAGTAGACAAAATGCTTTCTCTGTTCTCTTCTCTTCGGCGCTCATGTTGTTCGTTGTTGGCTGTTGGTTGTTGGTTGTTCGTCATCTTTATAAAATATTCAAGGATAATGAGATATGAGATATTGATTATATATTATATCGTATCATGGATATTGGATACGTTCATAGTGTGTAGTATGTAGTTTGTACTTTGTTCAATGTGCATACCTCGTAGATCGAACACCGACAACCGACAACCAACAACCGACAATCGACAATCGACAATCCAGACACACGTGTATTTATATTATACAAGTATAATGTACAGTGTACAAAGTACAGGGTGTTTGTGCTATATAATGTAAAAGCATTCTTTTATACAGGCTTCATTTTACTTGGTTTGACTCAAAGCTGGAAGCTTCAGTTTGAGTATCTTAGATCGATAAGCTCACTTTCTCTCTGTCTCTCTCTGTCTCTGTCTCTCTGTCTTTTACCTGAGTGTAGTTACACCTATAAAAGCCAAAGCCAAAGCCAGACTTGTAGTTCATATACCGCTGTTTACCATACACATACAACATACAACATAGAATATAGAATATACGGAGAGAAACAGAGAGAAAGAGAGACAGGTAAGTGCAGTTCCATTTGCGAGCTCCACACTTGATATAATGTATACGAGAGAGAGGAGCTTCTTTTTTTTCTCCATTCCCTTTTCTTCTTTGTAGTCCAACAAATGGCTTTTTCGCTAGAACCTCTGATAGATACTTTCTCCTTTCTCCTACTGCAGACTGTATCTGATGGTAGGCTAATACAAGCCGTGTCGTCATTTATCCCATTCAAAGCTCTCCCTCTTCCACCTTCCTCATTCTCACTCACTTTTTGCGAGTGCCGTGTTCTACCGTGCACATTGTACACTGTACGTTTTATGCTTGTGTGTGGATTCCCACTTTCTCACACTTTCCCTTATTATCCCAGTTACTTAGTCTATTTTTCTCGCCCTTTCTCTTTCCTTTTGTGTTGTGTGACTACTTTTCTTTTCTTTTTCTTTTCTTCTTGATCCACCTCTTGTTATATCTATATATCTTATATAGAAGTAGATATTAGATAGCTTTATATAGCTTTCGATCCATCTATTCACCTCGGCTGGAAAAGTGTGAATTATACAACGTACATTGTATGTACATGTATGATTGAATTCAAAGGGAACCAGCCACCTCTCGATAATTTCTAATTATAGCTGAACTATGGAAAGTCAATGGATAATGGATAATGGATATCGAGTTGGAGTTGGAAACGGATGGAGAAAATGAGGGAGGGTTCTGGATCATTTATATATGTATTGTGCATTGAGTATTGAGTACTGAGCTCCTGTAATTTTTTCTTGCCCGTGTTATTCCTTTTCTCCCCTCTCGTCAATTTATGGGAAGAAAAGATTTCATTTTTAGGTTTTGATTGGATTTCAATCAAGGTTTCGGATTCGGATTCGAATTGGATTGATTGGATTTGACTGGGTTTGCTTTGCTTTGCTCTCCTGTGTTTTTTATCCGCCTGCAAGTATTTTGGAATTTTTATAGGGAGTATAGGAATTTAGTCAAAGGATAAGAAATAAGAAAGGTGAAAGAGTGAAATAAAACATAACACATCACATGTGCTCCTGTACACGGTATTTTTGACAGTATACAACAACGTGAATACTAAAAACATGTAAACCTTCATGTTTTTACAGCCCATCTTTAATGGTAGAAGGTAAAAATAGAGACGGTGATGGAGACGGAATGATTTTTTTGCCAAGGGTATAATCAACTTTCTCATTATTTTCTCTGTGTTCTGTGTTCCATGTATGATGTATGTTAGTGGAATATTGAGGAAAAGTATGTGGGAGTTTTACACATTATGAAATATTACACGTGATTTGATTTGATGTAGGGGAGTTTGACGTGACAAGTTTAAACGCCCACTTGACACATCAATCAGTATAAAGTATCGTGTACAATGTACAGTGTACACTGTACAAGCGGGTTGATTCCAATTCTCAATGTACGAATCTAGAATCTATATAGTGCAAAATCCAGTATTCATTATCATTTACAAATGTTCATTTTCGATGTTCGATTTTGCATTGTACACTT
>JABASP010002634.1:0-18760 GCA_019776565.1 Sminthurinus signatus | reverse complement strand
CTCCATGTCATTGAAATGTATAATATTTTCCGTGACGAGAATCCATTTCAGCTTACATCTCTCAGGGGCAAAGGACACATTTTCCAATAGAAAATAGTATAAGAGCTTTCAATCCTCAGAGTAAAGAGTCGAGAGTCTAGAGTCGGGCACGGTGCTCGTCAGTTTTTATGTATTTTATATGGAAATGTAATATAAAACAGATAGATGGATGTTACATAAACATCAGGAACAGAAATATGGAGAATAGAGAACCACATACAAAAATCCCATGCTACATGCCATGCTACAGGCTAAAAACATATCGTAATATAATATTATATCAACTGAGGCTGAAACTGAAACTGACAACCGGCAACGGGCTACAAGTCAAGACGAGAGTCAAGATAAGCAATACATTGTACATCGTCAAAGCTCAAAGCGGCATTTGTATCATAATAATAATAATGTGGTACATGGTGAAGTATTATCTGTACACTGTATATGGTTTGGTTTGATGTAAAAGCATGATGTATGATGTACATATGGCTAAACCGCAACTATGTGGACGAGTTTTTAGTTTTTGTTTTTGACGTCTTACATCTTGCATCTTACATATTCAATATTTATCATCATCTCATCCTGGTTCAGTTGTCTGTACAAAGTATGGAAAAGTATGGACAAACGCTCTATTGTTCCCATTTCCAAATACCAAATACAGAGAGACTCATTTTGTACCTTTTGTATCTCCTGAGTTGATCTACATGCATGTATAATGTACATTTTGTGTACCGTGTATTGTAAATGCAGGTATTTTGTATTCAAAATTCAAATCAATATGCGTTATTTGATGGACAGAGCCAAAAGCCAAATGCCAAATACATATGAAAATTGTGGACATGACAACAGTTGTACTTTGGTGTGCGATGTGTAGTTTGTAAAGTGGATGGATTGTTGTCGCATTTTAATTTACATTTATATTCTACTCAGATTTTAAAGGATCAAAAGTTGACTTTGAATGCAAATTTAAACGTTTTATTCATGCATCATGAAAGGTTTGAAGACATTCGACATTCGACAGATGAATGGAAGATGGAAGATGAAAGACGGAAGAGTGACGCTTCAAAATAAGCAGAGAGTCGAAATTGTACAATTATATTCTGTTTCTAGTATCTGCATTCTGCAAATGTATTATATTTTGTATGACGGTTGCTTTAAGCACCTCAGATTTTGTTGTGGTCGGCCGTTTTAAATCTCATTTCTTTGGAACTTTGGAAGATGAATGCTCCAGGTTAAATTTCCGCTCTACCGGAAAATTTCCAACTTGAAATTCTAAACTCTAATCAACTCTAAACTCTGATCTTTAGTCATGGAGTAAATATGAAATGTAGATTTTTATTCTAGAATTTCATAGAGACACTTGATACATAAAATAGGAAATAATACCGAAAATCGAAAGTCATACCTGACATCAAATATCAAATCCCTTTGCACTTTGTACAGATATTTATTAGTAAACCAAATTAAACTGTGTAAAAATAATCACAATCATAATACCAGTATTCATATTCTAGAAAACTCTTCTTCGTCTTCTCTTAAATTAATAATAATAAGGGATGAAAATACTGCAAATGCAGAGTTCCCACGTTCAAAATTCTAAATGTTCAAGGAACGTCTTTGTTTTGTAGTTTGTACTTTGTAGATTTTCTGATGTCAACTTGAAATTTGTTTTGTGCATCTGGTTATTTTCGCTTGATGGAAGTTTGGTGATCTAGTTTCTCGTAGAGTTTGTGACTAGCAGAGTTACCAGTTACCACACATTGTACATTATACATTATACATGGTTGATGTAAAATACAAATAATAAACACGATTGTGTACTTTGGATGTATGTATAATGTATAAATGTAAAGAAATGGCTAATCCATGCATAAACACGATGGGAGATTGGAGATGTGAGCATGAACACTGAACACTGAACATTGAACATGACATGGAAAGTGAAAGAGTGGTAAAAAAATTTGGGAATCTTGAAACCAGATTCAGAGCCAAATCCAAAGTGACTAATCTAATAAATCTATCTAAAAGTTAAGTACAAAGTACATCATCATCAACTTGAGGATGAGGAAAAGAGGGTGCACAAAATGTAAATACGGAAAAATAAAAAAGAAACACGAGGCCGACAACAAGAACGAAAGCGACGACGATAAAGTGATCATTTACCAGGCTTTACACATCTACAATCTACATTCAGATATAAAAGATACAAAAATATCTATCTGTATCTATTTCTGTGTACATTGTACACATTATTATTATATTATGAAAACATTGAAAAGTCTTATTTTTTTACTGCCCTAAATTTTTTGGTTACTAGTTCAAGTTCCTACTCCAGTTTTACTTCTTTGGTTTCTTTTTAGATCTGTATCTCATTATAAATGCAGTCTCGTGTCTCGTGTACAAATTTTTATAAATCAAAAAGAAAAGTTTCCCAAGAAAAGAAACTGAGGAAATGGGTAAAAATTTTGTATGTATCTTTAGAAATAGTTGATAGGATTTCTCATCATTGCTCATTGCTCATACGAGATTTATTATTTATTTATTATTTATTATTAGTATGTGATACATGCACAGGAAAAAGACAGTAAAAAATAGTAAAGAAAAACATTTCATGGAGCTTACCTCCAGCAGCGTTATCTGTAGTTTCATGTCAGAGGTAGAAATAGAAAGAAGGATGAAATACAGAGGTGAAAATACATAAATAAAACTACAGAGAGAATTATTATATACACCCAAGATTTTACATATAAATCATCAGTATGCTACAAGTTCTAGGTTCTACGTTATGCGTATATATGAAAATAAAGTGATAGGCTGAGAGTTCAAAAAGGTGAAGACAAGGGTTTTAAAAAAAAGTTTCATTAAAAGTGTTTAAAGAACCTCTCATGCATACAAAATACAAAATGAGCTCGTACAGCAATCAAGAATCAAGAACCAGGATTTGTATACATGCCTTGTGTTTTAAATTTCATGTAGTATAAGTCTCTGTTGATTCTGTAACTTGTACGTCGTAGTTTTAAAACACAGGTAAAACTATCGTAAAATTAGTTTCCAGATTTTGGTTGGATTTTGGAACCTTTTTCTCCATCATTAAGTTACTTTCTCACTTTTCGCCTGACTATCAATCAGTCAAAAAATTTCTAAATTTTTAATTTTGAATGCTTTAGTTGAGACTTGAAACTGAGATTGAGATTGAGATGAAAGATGAGGGACAAAGAAATAGTTTGAAGATCTTTGCTTTAATAATACTTACAGAATTTTTTCTATTTTCAACCCTATTTTCCATCCTTTTCCTCGTGAGCATAACCCCGTAAGTACGGGTGTACTGTGTACATTTGTAGGAAAAAGTAACCATGAAATTATATACAAAGTGTAAAATTTACAATCCGATATTCAAAATGGAACTCTGGTTCCTTGAAATTTACATTTCTAACTTTGTATCTTTGGATGGATTTATATACTTTATACACAAGAAATGAACAACTGATGAAAGATGAAAAGAAGAAACTGAGAAAAAGTTTAAGGAAAAGAATATTTTAAACATACCAGGATTTCCACGTTTTTCTTCTTCTAACTTTTTGTAAACAAAGATGGAATCTATAAGAAATGAAAGAGCATAGAAAAAAATACCAACAACCAGGCACAAAATGTGTAATGAAAAGTAAAATGACAACCATCAACAGTGAGAAACGTCAACATTCTGGAGTTTACTCTATTTTCTCCACATGTTTCTTTAAATTTTAAGACTTAAAATCCTTCTGAATAATACACTGTTTGTTTCTTAAATGTGTTCAAAATCACACTTTTTGTACATTTTAAATAAGCATTCACTATTTTGACTTGTGGATTAAAAACTTAATTATTATAGATATGATAAAGCTATCAATTTATTCGTGTGATGCGTAGTGAAAGGATAAAGATGTTAAAATTATTAGCTCTGTCACTGACGTCGATACAATTTTTCCTGCCATTCTGTACCTACGCTTGCACACTCCACACTCGAAAGTGGAAAGGTTAGCGGGTGAATATAAAAACTCACGGCGTCAAACGTCTAACACATGTAGGTATGAGCCTCCTCTGATGACTCATCCTTCGTCATCCATCATTGTGGATCGTGGATTGTACGTTGTACCTTCTACGTTGTACATTTACATTGTACGTTTGGAGTTTGGAGTTTGTAGTGTAAAATTATTATGCTGGTGAATTAAACTGTAGGCATACAATAATTGCAGGGCATAGTGCAAACTGCAAATATCCAACTACAACTTAAACTATTATGTACAAAATGTACAATGTGCAGTGTGCACTGTTCTCACTTAATCATAGAAGAACTAGCAATTTTCTCGTGACTCCCATTAAATGCTAAATGCCTACAAATAAATAGGAAATTAACTAGTCAAGCTTGACTTTTCATTACTTCACTACTCTTAGTTCTGATTAGCTACGCTTTACGTTTTACGTGCAAAAGTGCGAAATGCAAAAGTTTTAAACTTTGTTGCCAAATCCATGCTGAATAAATTGAAATACAAATTGAGGATATATTTGTACCTATATTTGTATGTAATTCTTCTCTGGAAAACTGCATAAAGTGAAACACAAAATTATCGTAAAGTCATCCAGATGAATTAAAAGGAAATTTTAGGAATTTCCACCCTCTCTTCACATTCCACTAATTTTCCACCCACGGAAGCATTTTAAAGTTCAATTTTAGGTCCTCCACTCGTTGTCATGTTACGGCTGAAACATTTTGGGATTTCTTGGAATAAAATCGGAGAGATTTTGAAATTTTAAGTTATTTGTTATTTACCTTACAAAGCTCAAAGCTCAAAATCCAATTGTCGAGACTCAAATCTTTTAGGTAAACAAATCAGCAGCGCTGTTGCTTCTTTTTACAAAACACAGCTAAATGAATAATTAAACAAAGGCTTATTATTAAACAGGTATAGCTTTAAAAGAATAACTTTAAATGATATGACACTAAAAGCCAAGCAAATGAGAAGTTTGGATGAGTGTAAAGAAGGAAAACTTTCAAATTTTAAAATTGCAAATTGCATCTCGAATTATCTAGAATCTAGATTCTAGAATTATGAGCATGTTACAGGTTACAGGTACCTAACTGCTTATTTAAATACGAGCATGAATATAAATACAAACATAAATTTGAATTTGTTGGAGGTAGAAGTATAAAAGTTATAGTTTCCATTTTACATAATAGGGAATTGTATAGAAAATCCAGAATACATCACAGAATGTTCTTTATCCTTTTTACACGGTGCAGAGGATGAAACCATGAGCAATGTAATGTGCTAAAGGGGAGATGTGTGTAGTGTGTAAATTGTGCATTAAAATATGGTACAAAAAATACATAGGTAGGGAATATACTTGTGTACTCTTTACCCTTACAATAGATGCATGTCATACATGTATGTATGGTGTATGGTGTATAGTTGAGGATGAGGAAAATATATCGTAAAAGTTGTACTTGTTCCTACAGCTAATATTATAATCATACCTATGTACTGTGTACAGTGTACACTGTACACATTCATCACTATGAACTATGAGGAATGAGGAATGAGCTACGAGTCTCTACTGGTTTGTGCATGTGTGTATGTGTTTGTGTGTGTTCAAGTTTAAGTGAAGTAATAATAAATTTCTGTGTAACCAAGGTCACCTGAGAACTAAAATAGTCCACCATACTCATCTCATCTCATCTCCCTCTGTCTCTGGCTCTGTCTCTGTCGCTGTTTCTGTTTCTGTTTCTCTCTGCAGCATCCCTATACTCTGTCTACTCACTACACTACAGATTACAGATATACATTGCATTTTACATTATTATTATATAGAGACATTACGTTAGATTACGTTCTCTGTTGTATTATAATATTGCGCTCTTTTAGACGATACTCTTGACTCTTGACTTTTTTACATTTGACTTGTCTCCTCTTTTTCCTCTTCTTCTTCTCCTTCTTCTTGTTCTTGTACTTGTACTTGTTTTTTCCTCACAACTCTCATCATCAGTTGCATTCTTATCTTATTCAGTGAAGCTCGAGCAACAGTTTTTGTCTCTCTCGTCTTTTTACTTTGTACTTTTTACATTGTCTGTGCTCTTTTTTTTTCTTTTTCTTTTTTCTGAGTTGTGTGTTCTGTTCGGTGTTCTCTTGGTGTTCTATGTGCTGTGCAAAGTAGTTTTTTTCTTCTTATTTTCAAAAAAATACCGTGGGTTTACAATTTGCACTTTATGCTGCAGATTGTACATTGTGCATTGATTACTGGTTCATCAGTATTTCTCATAGTAGAAGATGTGAGTTGTGTTGGTGTTAGTGAATGTGATTGTGATTGTGTTTAGTTCTGTGACTAGAACCAGAACTATTGTAAAACTGGACGTGGAGCTGGAACTGCGTTGAGGCTGTGTGCACTTTCTGCCTCGATAATTTGTACACATGTAAGACTCTTGAGCTCTATAAAAATATTTACCTTGTACTTTGTATAAACCCCTTTGCACACGGATTAAAAGTTTGAATTTATTAAGATAATTCACATGATTTTTATTACTAAAATTGTCTTTGTACTGTGTATGCTCAGGATGGTAGTAAAAACAAAACATTAAGCTCTTGGAATACTTTTTTTTATTGTAACTTGTATCCGGATTCCAGAATCCAAGGAACATTTATAATCAAGTTATATAATCCATGACAGAGAAAGAAAAAGTGTATCGGACTTTGGTATTATTTAAAAGATGGGATACATAACTTGTACATTGTACATTGTACATACATGACGTGTTTAGTGTTGAAGGTTTAAGGTTGTTGTTGGTGGATCATCGTCTTTTATGTGTAGAATGTACAATGTACACATATAGCTAAGAATTATTATGATGATTACGTATCATGTTGGTTTGGATTGAATTGGCTTGGCTTGAATTGTTTGGAGTTTGGAGTTTAGAGTTTAGAGGTGCAATCCTAAAGGTAAAGGAAGAGAGGACTTAAAAGGGACTTCAATTTTTATGCATACACAATACACAATGTAAAAAAGGCAACGGAAATACATTGGTTAAAGGCAAAACCAAACTAAACCAAACCATAACAGAGTACGGAACAAAAAAACAACGAGGAGAGAGGAGCAGAGCAGGCAATATATTAAAGGCTCAAGAATACATATAGTAAATGGTGAATGGTTGAGTCCACTGGAAGACAGAACGCGGGTTGCTCTCTATTCTGCTTTTTCCTCTTCCCTTTAGGTTTTAGCAGAAGGAGAGCAAGAGGAAGAAATCGGGGGACTCTATTCTGTTTTCTGTTCTCTGTTTCGTATACACTCACACATTCCTATACTCTGAACATTATAACCAAATGTAATAGGCAATGGGGAAACGCACACACATAATATATAATATATTACACATGTAACATTGAACACTGAACACTGTGTATTATCCTCGTCTCTAGTTTTCTACTTCTCTTGTTTTTTTGGCACTGGGTGAATATTATTCTCAAAGATTCCTACTCACTAAAAACTACACTCTACACTCTATACTCTATTCCATTCCATTCCACCATTTCCATCTCCATTTCTTCCATCAGTGCAGTACAGTTTTTGTTCTGCTTCTCCTCTCATCCTCTCATCCGCTGGCCATAGGGATTTTCTTGTGTCTGTAACTTTTCTTCTCTCTTTCGCTTTCGCTCCTTGTCGTGGTCGTTGTCGTTGTCTATTTTGTTGGTTTTGGTTTCTATCTCTCTTTCCACGTTCGGCTCCATGCTCATCGTCAAAAGTATTAGTATTACTATTACTATTACTATGAGGTGATACACAGTACACAGTGCAGTCTCAATATTCAGTATAGGAGTGGAGGCAAAAGGAATACCAAATACCAAACCAAACCAACAGAGAAGGCGAATGAAAAAGTGCAGAGTGTGGAGTTTTGTGTGGTGGTAGTTGTAGTAGATCAGACCAAACCAGACCAGCATCAGGCAAGTACCAAAAACCAGAGACCAGAGACAGTAACAAGTAAGAAGGAGTACGAGTGAGAGAGAGGCAGAGGCAGAGAAAAGTTGAGGCTTCATCTGTGAGTTTTGTGTTTTGTGGCTCCCATACCAGACACCCTTTTTACTTTATACTTTTTACTTTTTACCCATTCTCCTCTGCGTCTTCTGCTCCTTCTTGGAACTCTACAGTGTGGCTCATTACGTTGGCAAGTTGGCATTGAGCATTGAACATTGAACGTTCGAGTAAATGAGTTGGAAATTGGCAAATAGGATTCTCTACACATAGACTCCTTTTCCTCTTCTTGTTTATTTCAATTGGAGTTGGAGTTGGAATTGGAATTGGAATTTTTATGGAGCGTCAAAAAGACTAGGAGAAAAAAATTGTGGTTGTTCTACTCACTTCATTATCATTTACAATTCACAATAGTTCTTGTTCAAAATAAGGAAAAAAAACTAAAATCCAAAGTTCAAAGTCAAATCAAAATCAAGTAAGTGGTTTAAAGAAGTGAAAAGTGTAGTAAAATCATCTAAGTACGTGAATTTCGTCTCTAAATTTTTAATTCTGAAAATTCTGTAAATTTAAGCCTGAAGTATAAGTGTAACTCTTCTGATTCTGATTTTGGTTTTGGTTTTAGTTGTGACGTTTCCATTTTTAAAAATAATTACTACTGTGTTTTAGTGCAAATATCCAAATAGATTGTAAATTCGTAAATCCATTCTTTTAAATTGTTTCATCGTCCGTCGTTCCTCGTTAAATATATTCGTATAACTTTTGGATAATTTTTACGACCACTTATATTTATGTTTTATAAACAATAAAAGATATCAGGAACAGAAATGCACAGATGGACAATGAGAAAATTTGAACAAATGTTTATAAACTACACTAGAATCTTTCAACAGTACCAAATATTTGAACAGTTTATCTAATTAAAATTAAAAGGTGGAAGGAAACAAATTGAGGGGAATTCCTTGCATCCATTTCGCTCAAAGTACAAACAAGTCACATTCTATTGTACTTTGTATTTCGTAGACAGTACTACCGAAGAAAAGTAAAAACAAAACAAGAGGAAGAAAAAGAAGAAGAAGAAGAAAAGAAAGATATCTGCAAATGCACCATTCGCACATCGTACATTGTACATTGTGATACACCCGTGAATAACAAAAAAATAAATCGCCTCATAAATTTTTTGTTTCCATTTGCAACAGTTGGACTTGTACTTGTAGTTGAAATTGGACGAGATAAGAAAAGATATCTAGGAGATTCCTTATAATAAATTCATCCCTGTGTGCTCCCGTGTTTATAATATCTGTTCCATGTGTAATGTATAGTGTGTATACTGTATACTGTATACTTGAGTAGTAAGTAAGTGTTAGACTTTGCAAGTTAAAGTCAAGTCTTTTCCCTTTATACGCTATCAACAAGCAAAGAGGAATCTCAATCTGATGCTGTTTATTTAATGGTGGAAGTCACAAGTTGTGTTGTTGCTGTTGTTGTTTGACTACACTGTATTCCTATCGCTCCACAATCCACAATCCACACACCAGTTGCCTTATTTTATGCCTGTATACGAATATAAATACAAAATACTACAAAGCTTTTTCTCTTGTACACCAACCTACGTAGTGCATAGTACATTGTACATTGTACATATAATATCTGCAACAATCTTTTTGAATCTCGTACTCACTTTGTGTTTTGTGTTTTGTTCCCAGACATCTCTGTCGAGTCCCAAACTCGAAATGTGTACGGTGTACAGATATTCAATACTCAATACAGGAAAGTATGTGTAGAGAGTAGAGAGTAGAGAATGCCTTCCTTCCTTTTTCCTCTTACATAATTTGTGAATGAGTGAATGAAATTGAAAGTTGACCCAAATCGATAGGAGATACGAGAGAAAAGTTGTGAATTGTATGTGACACATTGTACATTGTGCTGTTTCTCGTTGCCTTATATCTTATATCTTTACATAATACATAATATTGTATCGCATTGGTATTGTGTTTTGTACGGCTGTTGTAAATTGTGTACAAAAACAAGTCCAATCACCCCACGACCACTACACTACACTACTCTACTGCAACACTACTACTACTATTGCTTTTAAGACTACCACTCTTCATGTAAAATAATCAAGTTGACTACAAACTCCAAACTACAAACTACAATCTACAAAATATAACAACTGCTATTCTCTGCCATCTCCATTACACTGTATTCAAATGTACTGCATTATCTTCGGCACTGATGAATAGTAAAATAGCAAAGGCAAAATAACATACAACATACAACGTACTAGATGGTTATTAGCTAAATTGGACTGAATTGAATGAATGCATCTGTACTCGAGACTCGAGAATTGAGACTGTCAGTTGTAAACTGTAGACTTGCTAGTAAAAAATTTACATTGTATCCTTCCACCGTATAACTTTCAAAGCTGCATGAATGAAAATTTAACAACAACATAAAACTCTTGGACTAGTCGACTTGGAGCCTTCTACTTGACTTTGTGCAGCATGTAGAATGTAGAGTAAATAATAATAATAAAATTTCCTGCTGGATTTTTGTGAATGAAGCCGAGATCTTTGTGAGCGTAATTTGATTTTTCTGATAACAAGTATTTTTTTATGACTTAAGTAAAGAAATATAAAGTATAAAATATCAAATAGATAAAGTGGACGGCGGTGTGAAAAACAAAAAAAAATATCTAAAGCTAAATCTTCCATTGTGAACCCTGTTTTGTTTTAAAATCAAATAGCCACAAGAAAAAAGATTTTGTTACATAGTTTCTTTGAAATGTTTGGTGATGGTGTTTCTTCGGATTTAAAATGCCGTGTTGAGTGTCTGTTTCTGTTTCCGTGTCTGTGTTAAATTTTTAGCTGTCCAACTTTTATGACATGAGAATCCAACATTCAACATCATCAGTTTACAATTTCCAGTGTACAGTCTAAAGTGTATTGTGAAAAATACTACGGGGAAAAATAATAAAATAATAAATAAAATACATAATACATAGAAAAATATAGAGACGTGTCCAAGGATTTAACGTGGACAGTTGAATGGAAATAGATACCCATTTCCACCCTAGTCCGACGATACTTGTCGATAGGTAATCGTAATAGTAATAGCAATGCGTAGTAAGAGGAATAGCCATAATAATAATAATAACAATAACAATAAGAGTAGTAATAATATACTTGATACTATACTATACTTCCCTCCACTACTGTCCATTTTCCATTCAGAATTTAGACTTTCCACCTCGTTTTAGTTTTTTCCCTTTTTTTCTCTCTCTGTGGCAGGGCATTTACCATTTTCTTTACATTTATTGTCCCTGTATTTTGTTTCGGAGGATTTAATACAAATAGAGACTGACGTTTTTATGTATGATAAAATGTATTGCGTGCATTACTTTTCATTGAGCACATTTTCCCCATTCCCCATTCTCCATTCATACAAGATACAAAATACAAAATATTATACAGCTCTTGCAGTGTGCCTGTGGACTGTGCAAGTTGCACATAATAATATACATGTGAATGAATGGTGAATGGTGAAAAGAGGCTCAATAGAATAAAATGGAATGATTCCCACAGTAGTAATAAGGAGTCCACTAAAAAAATGCGAGCCCGCTAAAGTTAATATTTAAATTTCTTGTTCCGTGTTTGCATTTTTGCACATGCAAAATACCCATACGTCAACATATAATGTATCTACAATGTAGTATGTACTGAGTATGCTATATATCCTGCCCATGTCAATGCGAATATATTGTATGAAGAATGAACGACACATGATACATTTACGTACATTCTCTTTTTTCATCCTAAAAACTCAAAACACATGAATATCATAGTATAATATATGATGAATGTTAAATGTATCAAGTTTTGTCAGGTATAGACCATATTTTCCATAATACTACATAGGTTATGACAACATGACATAATATTATACTGAACTACTACACATAAACAACTACTATACATAATACATTGACTGAGCTTTAAAACTGACCATATACACTGGGTCCACTTGCGAATTTTTGTGCAAAGTACACTACATGTTTGCTAATGATTCGGTGACCAGCACAGAAGTGTAATATATTTTACGTTGCTCTAGGTAAGTTATGTTTTAAAAATGATAATGAAAAATCGGTATATCAAAATTATATAATATAATATATCATATGACATACTATATTATAACGTATGAAGTCTACATGTTACAGTTTTCTGTACCTTCCACCCAAAAAGTCGAGTGACAGGCTCCAAAATTTGGTGACAGACTCCTACTACGTATAACGTTGAATCCCGTTTTTTTTAAAAAAAATACCTTCCGTTGGTAGGAAGTTGCAAGCTTACAAATTGGTATAAATACTTCAACTAAAATAATCAAAAGTACCACATCTACTCTAGAACTCTTGGTTCTAGGGCTTTGCTTTGAAGTTTTAAAATTTTACTCTTTTTTACTTTCCAAGTCATAAGTCATAATTTTCAATAAAATTTTTCCTTTTTTTGAAGTTTTCCCGTGTTTTTTTGGTAAAATATGAATTATAACTTACGAAGTGTTGCGAGAAGACAGCAAAATGAGAAAAATACGCAAAGTGAATCGACGTTGGTTTTACAACAGGGAGAACGATCGGTTGACGATGAACGTCAAACGAGTGTCAGCGTCCAGGAAGAAGAAACCACGGAGACCACAGAGATTCCGGCAATGTCAATCCTGTCAACATTGGATTTACAAGCGGCTCTCGTGCATTCATTGCGGTAAGATTTGACATCTTTACTATATTATATTAAAAATATATTTACTATTTACTAATAATATTATATTGATATGGTTTTTGCATAGTTTAAGGATAGCTTTGCTCAGGACTTTTCTTCATGAGGGTACATCTTGCCTGTAGATTCTACAATATATTTATTTTAATCATATTATACACATACTAAAGTTATATTATTGTGTATTTTTTTCATATAGAGTAAGGATAAACACACTCAAAACGCTTCTGATTGACGGTCACTTTTTACTTTTGAGACGAATCAAAATGTACAATGACCTGAAACGAGATCATTGCAGAGCCACGAGAAGATTGAAAATTGTAAAATTGAAGCAAGATATTTTGAAGTTTAAAATAATGAAGATGAGGAGGAAGTACAGTCGGCTTTGCAGAAGAATGTACAAGTCAAAGAAAAGGACCACATTTAAAATCAAAATCATGTAATATTTTAAATTGGAAATCGGATGTTTTTTGTATACACGACCATATTTTTTACTTTTTTCTTCCTTTTTGCCTTTTTAATTTGAAAATTTAGCTACTCAACTTATTATATTATATTATGTATACATTTTATCATTTGTAATTTTAATTCATTTTTTTTTCACAATAAACTTAATAATTTTTAACACATCAAGGTATCTGGATGTGATTTACACTTTGTGCTTGTAATATTAAATGGTGCATTTAGAATCCAATCTATTTTATCATAATCCCGACAAGGGAATGTCTCTTGTAGATTTGTTGCCATTTTTCCAATTTTGCAAATAGTACGAGTCGATTCTATGCGGAAGGCAGCCTTTTCAGTTTCTATAAATATACATAAAATATTATAGTAGTTTTGTATTCCGTTTTTATGATAGGATGATTATTATTATTATTACCATTATATCAATTTGTAATTAGTAATTTTTAAAATATACCTGAACCATTCGATGGGAATTGAACTGTCTTAAAATTGAAATGGGCGCAAGAGTCTTGGTATCTTTTTATAGGGAAAACAGCAATCCACTCTTGCATACAATCATAGCCATTTACCAATAGCTCTTTGGCAATAATCAAACTCAAACAGATTCTCCTATAAAATTTTCTGATATAGATATTTGCTACTTCGAGCTCCTCATAATCCATAATTATTGTGCAATTAGGAGCATCATTAATAAAAATTAATTCTTTTGATTCAGTTTTTACTATTGGGATTTTGCTGGTGATGAACTCATAGTATGTGTAGACTGTAGATTGTGGAGTTTTGGGTTCATCACTTTTCATTATTGGGATTGGGGATGTTGTCATTTCATTATTTGTGTGGATTGTGGATTGTGGATGTTTTTTCCCTTCACTTTTCATTTTTGGGATTTGACTTGACGTTTTTTGTTGATATGTGTGAGTTGTGAGTTGTGATTCGTTTTTTGTTGCATTTGGCATTACAGAGATTTGACTTGTAGTTTGTAGTTCAGGTGTCTGACGTGTGAGAGTTGGTTGCTGCTCCTTTTCATTCACCTGCCTGCCACCTTTTGCTATATGCCGCTGAACTATATTGGTGAGTGGGAGTTTTTCATTAGTTAAAGGTGGGATTGGGAGCAGATGGCTGCTATTATTAATTATTACTAATTTACTAATTGCTGATGTCATATCATCATAAAAAATAGCTTCTGTTTTGTGTTCAGAGGTGGAGGATTTTTTGGTAGTTGTGAATTTTGTATTTTGTTCTCTCTCAGTTTTTAAAAGTGAAGTTAGTGTTGATTCAGGAGCAGCTGAAAAAATTGAATATAAATTACCCTTTTAAAAAAATATTATGATTTATATACAAACTATTAATTAGATAATTTATACATAAAATATTATCGACATATATTATCTGTATTTTGTACACGTTTTTTAAAAACTTTGAGTGATTTTACTATTTTTTGTTTCACATGTAAATATAAAAAGTCTAGAAAACACAGTTTTATAATTAAAAGTAAAGTTTATCATAAAATTTATTGAATTGTTTTTAAAATGTGTGAGAAATTCCTATGATTATATGTAACTAAAAATTAAGTAGTAAATACATGGGAATATTTTCTATTATAAAGTACACCAAAGGAATTGAAAATTGAGAAGTACCAAAAATGTATTTTGTATATGTGGTGCACCATATGAAAAAGGGTGGTTTGAGAATATACGTCGAAAAAAGTAAAATGGTCAAAAACCCTAAAATTTTTAGTTTTATATCTATTACGTTGAAGTGAACTAAACTAAAATTATTATGACCACAAAAAAAATTAATATTTTATATCGGTTTGACCCAAAAAAAATCTTTCGACTCAGGAGACATACGGGTCTTTTTCATAAAATGGACCACATATGCAAAGTACATACTTATATTTTAACATATCTCTGTGTGTAATCAACATTGGAGTCTACTCTCAAATATTATTAGCATAGTTTTTTTTAAAAGTGAAATACGTGTTCAGTTTAATTAACTATAATTTGGTTAGGTTTAAATCCAGACTTGAGAAATACTTATTGTCAATTAGGTTGTGTAGATTTGTTGTGAAATAGACTACTTAATTTTTCAAAAGGGAAAATCAGAGTGATTTTGCTATTTGATTTTGATATGTAAGTATGAAGTGTCTTTTAAAATATATTATGTTTAAATCGTATTTTAAAAAGTAATTATTGATAAAGAAGTTGTGTAGATGTGAGACAAAAAAGACTATCAATTATTTACAAAGGAACAAAAGTTTTAAAAAAAATTTAGACTTCAGATATCATATGGAAACTAAAAGAGAGGGAGTGAAAACTGTTCTTATTTTGATACTAAAATAGATCACCATAGTTTGTTAATTGTACATACAGTTATACTATATTATAGCTTTTTTTTCAAATCAATTTATTTATTTTTTTGCATTTAAAAAGTGTTCAAAATTCATGTGTGTTTTTTCTTACTTGCGTTGTAAGTTGTTGTTACTGCAGCAGCTTTTTCATTTTGGATTTCTCGTATTTTAGTTTGCTCACGGATTTTGATTTTTGAATAAGACCCTGTGTGATACAACAATTTTTAAATGTGTTTGATTTTAGTCAGTTTTTTTATAATAAAACAAATTTCATGAACTTTTTTTTAAAAACAAAAGTAATTTAAGTACACCAAAAACAATGCCAAGATTTTTTCCACATCTATTTTTTTACTTTATTTTTTACAAATATTTTCAAAAGAAGAACAGCTTTAAAATTTCAATGGTTGATGATAATATAAAATTACTTGTTGTGTTCTCAGATATCATAATGGTGTCAGCTGGACCGGGTGTATTTATCTTAAACTGACTTGAATCTTTGATTTAGAAATGTAAGAAATCAAAGCACATTTTATATTATAATAATGCTCTCGTTATTCCAATGTTTTCTCCAAAAAAATTTGTCATTAACATTTGTGTTTTGTTGTTATTTTCTTTTACTTTTGAATGAGAACTTATGATACTTTAATTAAAATACAAAATTACCCTTGGTATTTGTAGATAGTTGGGTCCTGTGATCTCTTGTGTGTGTGTAGCTGGTTCCTTCAATCTGACTTGGCCCTGTTACCAGAATTTCAAAGAATCAGTATATTCCTTCTGTCCTCTTTTTATTATGATTTCTATAAGCTATTTGTTTTAATTTTGATTTAATTTTTGATATTGATAATGATGTATTCTTTTTATTTTACTTGTTTCAATGGCTGTACCGATCGTCTGATTTTTTTGATTGTCCGATGAGAATGGTGAGGTTTCTGTTAGTCCTGTAATACGGACGTTTTAGTTTTTAATGCAGTCATATCCAATAAATGGTTTTAAAATATTATAATAAAAAATGTTACTTTTAATTTCAGTTGGACTTGTGCTTTGAACATTACTTTCTACATAACCTACATTATTGAATTTGGAGAATAAAAAAGTTAGTCCTATAGTTTGTATAATATTTTTGATTTTTTATTATATTATGCTATAATCTGTACATTCAGACATACAAGATTTACGTATATACATACAAATGAATTTGTTTTTGTTTTGTTTGTTTGTTTTTTTACCATTAGCCAAGTTCTGCATAAGGATAATGGAGTGTGAAGTACTTGAGCCATTAGGATTCCCGATATCTGATTTACATATAAAAAAGACATAACTATACTTACGTTTTATTTAATAAATTTGATACAAAAAACCAATTATGATACATAGTAATAAGCCATGTTGTATATTCTTATACATGTTTTTACCATTTGCCTGAGTTTTGTTTAAGCTATTAGTATGTATAGATTGTGAATTCTTGGTTTCAGTATTATCTGGGTTACCTATACAAGTTAAAAAATATTTAAATACACAAAGAGCATCCAAATTATATTCGTTGTGTTGAATAAAATAAAATAAATGGCGGACAGGCTGCAATATGTTTTTAACTAATGAGAGTTTTATGATTATTAAAAATGCGTATTTTCGCTTGTGCACAACATTTATTGTACGTATACATACTTTTGGTCCATAAGAGTTCTGTTGATTGTGGAGCTTCCGTAACCTGATTTGTTAGTACTATAATATTGAAAAATAATTATTGTTATTGTGCATTCACTTCATTTTAAATATTATACATATGTAAAAGAATGAAAAGAGAAAAAATAGATGGATAGATACATGTGACATACAAATTGATATTGAAAAAATGTGTGAAAGCATATCATATGGAATTGAGTATTGAAAATCTGTCTTACCGTTTCTCCCTGGTCTTGCTGTTTGTCTCACTCCAAGTGATGAAGAAAATGTTGGGAAATCTGACAAAATTGGGAGAACAAAAGATGAATTTTGCTCGTAAAACTTTTGCCAAACTATAAGCATAAAATATATTATATAATTCGATGCATATGCTTTATACATGTTTTTTAGATTTTATATGCATTTGTATTTTGTACCTTCGCCTGCAAAATCTTCATCTTCTTCCGGCTTTAGGCCATACGGAATTTCTGTGGTTGAAGTTGTTGGGAATTTGGTAGTGGTAGTCGACTGAGTGGGAATTTGGGTAGTCGTAGTGGATCGACGAGGAATTTGAGTAGTTGTAGTAGGTTTTGTGCTGGTTGTCGTTCTTGGACTCGTAAGTATGGTGGTGGCTGTTGTTGTTGTTTTTGTTGATATTGGAGTTGCAGCTATCGTAGTTGTTGTTGTTGTTGATGTTGGAGTTGTAGCTATCGTAGTTGTTGTTGTTGTTGTTGATGAGGATGATGATGAGGATGATGATGAGGATGTTGTTGTAGGTTTGGTACTGGGTCTTTTTGATGAGGATGATGATGAGGATGATGATGTGGTTGGAGTCGTAAGTATGGTGGTGCTTGTTGTTGTTGTTGGAGTTGTTGTAGGTTTGGTACTGGGTCTTTTTGATGATGATGAGGATGAGGAAGTTGTTGTTGTTGTTGGGGTTGTTATTATTGTACTGGTGGAAGCACTTGTTGATTTTGTTGTTGTCAAATCAGTCGTCAGTTTAGGTATGTAAGTTGTAGGATATTTGTTCTTTTCCACATTTTGTGACATTTTTTCTGCAGTTGAGCATTGTTTGATTTTATGGAATATTCCTATTATTTTCTCACTCGGTTTCTCACCTTTTGAAATGCACGATGTTCCACCATTTGAAAAAATTACCCAGGATTTCCCTGATTTTATGCAGATTTTACAATCGGCTTTAGTTTTCACTATGGAAAACAAAAAAGCAAAGGCTAAAATGCACCAAATATTCATGATGATTAATTTATTGAGTCCCTTTTATGAATAATGAATAAAATCTTTTTTCCATTCACTCTAGTCTCTATTTCTGATATATCGTGTCACCATTTCCGTTCTCAGCTATGAAAAATGCAGTGTAATCATTAATCAAGTGGAGACGGAAAAAACTGCCGACGGTTTTAGAAAATGTGATGGGATGTGTATGTATATTATGTAGCAGTGTAATATTATATTCTTACAC
>JABASP010002633.1:0-18761 GCA_019776565.1 Sminthurinus signatus | reverse complement strand
TAAGGATGAGCTTATGTCTCTGTCATCTCCGCTTTCTTCATCTCTTGGGTCACCAAATAGTCATTCAACTGAATATAGCAATTCACAATCCGTCCGAATTCAAAATATTCTCAATTCTATTGAATTGAAGTTTTCTTTTGAGGTAATATACATATAAAAACATATATATACAACAAGTACATGTTAAGTCACCAATGAATTTAATACTTTTAATAATAATAATAATGACTATTTATTTTTAATGTAATTTTTGTTTGTTTGTTTCTTTTTTTAGGAGATTCCTTTAGATGAAGTTTGGTATTCAACTTTCCAGAGACAAGAAAATCCGGTAACTTCAGCTACATTGAGTCCAGTTGAGCGGCAACAATGTTATAAATATTTTTCATCTTTAACAAATCCTCCGGTGCTCTTACCTTATGAAACAAAATTATTACAACAAAATCAACCTCGATCTCTAATTAAAAGAAATAGATTGTCTCGACTACCTAGAAAATCTCCAAGGTGTCATGCTTCTACACTTGCTATTTTATCTTCTCTAAAACGTGGAAGAAATCGTAATTCGGTACTACTACAACAACAACAACAACAATCCCCTCTTTTATCTCCAACCAATTCTTCTACCTGTGTTTCATCTCCTCAGGCCTCACCTGGAACATCTACAACATTAACAACAACAAAAACAACTGATCCGCTTGTTACAACGTTATGTCATCCTTCCCCAACTTTATCATCAACTACTACTACTATTAATAGTACATCCAATAACAATATACCCATAATAACTGTATCAGCCCCACCACCATCATTATGTGTAGATATTAGTAATCTTGATCAGAGTAATTGTATGTTGACAACACTTTTATCACCAAAATCACCAGAAAGAAATATTTCATCACCAACATCAACTTCATCAGGAACATCCTCAAAATTTAAAACCAAATCTAAAAGATTTAAATATCGTTCTTCATCAAAATTAATAGAATCTAATAATTTTGTTTCCTCGTCACTTTCAAGTCAACTCAATTACCATCATACAACATCCAACCGTAATCAGTTAACAGTGAATAGTTGGCGTACTTACTCTGTTACAAATAGATCGTTACCACCAGTGTCACCACCCATGTTTTCTACAACATTATCACCATCACCATTATCACCACGTTCTCCATCTTCACGCCCATCATCTCCAAATCGAATACGAGATATAAGTGCTACTCAATATTTATGGGATTCAATTCAATTACTATCAGATCCTTATGTAATTCAAGTTTTAGCTGGAGATAATCCATCATCTCCAACTTCCTACAACAACAATAAAAATATTTCAAAATCTTTGAAGAATAATTCGTGTTCTAAATTTACATGCACTAATAAAAATTCTTTAAAAGATACAAATAAGGAAAGTGGTAATATTAATAATAATAATAATAACAGAACTGTGACACATAATAATAATAATAATACGTCAAAAACGTCATCTCTTCAATCTTCTAGTTTAAGTGATTCTTCGTCAAATACTAAAATTCCGACACCTAGAAGTTCTCCAAACTCTAAAACTTCTCATATTATCAATAATATTAGTAATAATAATCATATAAATGGTGTAAAGTTAAATACATTTTCTTATAGTCAACCTAGGACATGTAAATATAAAGACAAACAACAACATTTTGGAAAAAAAATTTCGTCACCAAAAGGATCACCAAATAATTTAATATATAATAATAACAATAATAATGACAGTAGTAATGATAATAAATGTAATAGCAATAGTGTCAAGGATAAAAGTAATAATGACCCTACACAAATGAAGAACAATACTTATAAACTATGTTCAAAGAACAAAAGTGTAAATAATATTACAACAGCATTAAGAAATGGACTTTATAGAAAGTCTACTAGAAAATCAATCGAACCAATCGTTCTCGTCTCTGATATATTTAAAAATAAGCAAAATGGAAGTGCTAATAATAATAATAATATTAATTGTAAAAATGTCACCTTAAAATCTGGAGGAAAAGTTAAAGTTGGTTCGTTATCAGCACCAGCAAACTGTATGAATAATACTAGTAACAGTCAATCATCATCAGAGCAAATATTATTTCTTACAGAACTTCCCCCCCTTCCAGCATATCCAGTGTAAATAACACCAATAGGATTCTTGTTCAAGGAAGCATGAAACTTTGGAAACAGTTTTAATATTATCATTATTATTCGTTATATATTGTTCGCTGTTCTTGTCAGTGGTGATGAAATGAAACTATTGTAATGATGATTATTTATTTATATTATAGAATAGTAATATTTGAATTGTTGTTGTTATTTGAATTTTTACCTGCCGTCTTTCTCATCTAAAAAAGTAAGTCTACTGCTACATTATTATTTTTTGTATCAAGAAAACAGTTTGATATTATGGATAAAAACACAGATATATGTATATCCTCTAGATACATAGAATTTTATTTCTATTATATGAATTCTTTTTTCTTTGATACTGCAAATTTTTGTAAAACTTTGTTTTTTCAAGAAAACATTACTGATAAAACTTTTTAAATAATTATCTACATAATATATTTTTCTGTATATTATGTATATTATGTATATACATATATACATGTATACTGTATACCTATTTTAACAAGTATAATAGACATTTTCAAATTTTCAAGCAGTAGAAGAACTAACTAGGACAATACGAATATATATTATAGATTATAGTATTATAATATAAGTGTAGTTTATTGGTTTGCGTTCAGATTGATTTAAACCGTAACAAAAAGTACAACTTGATTAATAATTATGTTTATTATAGAAATATGGTAGTGATATATAGTGTCGACTATAATATTATGTCTTTTGTATTTCTTTCAATTAAGATTTATTTATAATTTCATGATGTTTTTGTGGCAAGACCAATGAATATCAGGATGATAGAATTTAATTTTTAACTGTAAAAACAGACAGTATAGTAGATGTTTTAGAATTTACTTATATTATGTAATATATTATGCATTCAAAAAAAAAACATTAATCCAAAGCCCTGAATTATATTTATTCAACACATGACTCTATTTCTACTCTTAATACCAAAAGCTACATATTCACTAAATTAAAAAAATTTTATTAAAAAAGAAACTATTTTTCAGTGTCTATTTTATGAAACTCTTATATTTAATAACACTAATACGTTCGGACTAAATGGCTATTGAATTTCAACTGGAGTTATTATATAGTTAACTACCATTAACTATAAAATAACATATTTAATGGTAACATGCATTTTTTTTGTTATTTGAACAATTTTATTTTGCATGAACATGTGATGAAAGAGGATACATATATATATATTATAGTGTTTTTAATTGACCTCCTCTATAAATAAATATGTTATATTGTAATATTATGTAGTTTGTAGGTAACTTTGCTTGTTTGTTTTTTGTATCGAGGACAATTGCAATATAATTGTGTCAGATAAATATAATATAAACTGTATTTATTTACAATATATATATAATTACAAAAAGTACACACTATATACTATTCATACTATTATACGGGCGACAAAACCGATAATAGGATAAACTTCGATGTCATAATAATATTGTTTTACAAAGTATTAAAATACAGTACATAATTATTACTATTCTTATGCTATTATTATTATTATTAAATTTTAGAAACAGGTCATATCGTTTGTAGATTTTTATTATATTATTATAGGGTTTTGTAGTATTGATATGTACATATAATAAATAATACAATATGCTTACATTTAAAAATTAAAAAATACATATAGTATAATATATTATTTGGAAAGATGAATACGTTCAAAAGTTGTACTATTTTTGAGCATATAATAATAGAATTCTTATTATTATAATGCAAATCTTGTATCTTTTAGGCACATTTTTTTTTACCAACTGTCATTTTTATAATACTTTATATTCGATATATATTATATGTATAAGCGTTTTTGAACTTTAAATTTTCATATTAAAATAATTATTGCAGACAAAAAAAGTGATCAGTTTAGAACTTATAGACGTTATTATTGAATTAATGTAACCAAAGTTCATTTTCAAATATACGTATAGTACTATTATTTTACATGTTACTTATACATAATATATTATTCCTGACCTAACATGCATCATCATTATACATAATTTTAAAAGAATTGCTCATTATATTATGTAATGAACAAAATGTCCATCGTTATCTTAAATCTTTAAAATATAGATTGCAATACACAATGTTTCTCAAAAACTTTTCTTTTGACAGTATAAAATTTTTTATATGATTTGATTTGATACAAATTTCCTTCTTGATGGAATTCTACATGAATACACGAATCATATTTATTTATTTGTGGCCAGTTTTAACAGATATTTTTTATATTTACCATACTATTAAGTTTTCTTACCAAAATTGTGGTAATAAGAAGTGAAAATTTCATTGTGAAACTGGAAGATTATAATTTATATTCGTATACATATTTAGATAAATAATAATAAAAAGTACACTGCAATCTGAGATCGAATTCTCCATCTAAATACCATATTATTATTATGTATACATAATAAACATATATTATATAGGAATAATAACGAGCTATTGTATATACACCATAATGTTTGTATGTATGTGGAAAAAATCTATTTAATATATATATCTGGATTTAAATATATATACCAAAAATAACCAGTGTACGTAATCATCTGATGATCATCGTACCTTTTAATAATCATGTATCTATCAGAAAAGTGTCTATTCTATCAAAAATGTCTAATGTAAATGCATATATTAAACTTGAAAGAAAAATAAAGTATTTTATGAAACCATTACATTATTATTGATGTTCTATTAGAATATATATATAATATATTACGTAAACATTTATACATAGATTATACTGTTTAAATTTACAAGAATTGTATTACGATACATTTATATACAACAGATTTGACATTTTTTGTCGTATTAGTAGTACAGTATATAGTGTCCCATGAAAAGATTGTTTTTCTATAAAGCCGATTAAATGTAGTATACGTATAAATATACATAATATAATATTGATTTGACAGTAAAAATGATGCTATACGATAGACGGTATGTGTGTATATATATATATGTATAGTTACACATATATGTATTTAAGTTGGAAATCGATACATATAATGTGTACTGTTGAATTTGTTCCGTTTGTTGCATTAAAATGCATTTTTTATACCATTCGCCTGTATATATCATGTATGTAAATCGTACATTATATTAGGACGCATATGATATATATGATAATATACTATTAACAATTAGATATCTTTTTTATTGGTTTTGGGAGGTTAAGGCTAAATCTTTAAAAAAAAAATAATGTGTAATATTATTATGTAATATGTAGAAGAAATTATCCACCGTAGTTTAAAATACAAACATGATATGACAACTGAAAATGATTATGTGAAGTATTAGAAATATTTTATCTAGGTATAAAAAATTTGGTGAAAAGTAGTGTGCAGTGAATTCTCTAAACTCTGTATCTATTTTTAAGTGGGATAAATCTACGTAATATTTAACGATATATTTAGTGAAAAGAAAACTGTACTATGCGAGAAAATGAGCAAAAAAAAGAGGAAAACGTATTCACATTTTTTAAATCACTGCCAGTTTGTTGTAAATATATTATGATACAAATGCTGTTTATTAATAAAAGAAAACGAAAATATGATTGAAAAGATACCAAACTCTTGATTTTTTTCTCATATATAATATATTTAGTGTGTAGTACTAAAAAAAGTAATTGCATAATATGATGCCAAATTCCATAATATATATATTTTGTATGTTAGAGGTCACTTATTTAGTGACGCAATTTTTCAGTCCCCAAAATGTGCAACGTTTTGTTATGCATAGAACACGAAATAAGTTCAACTTCAACTTTCTTTATTTTTTAAAAACGTTCTTTAATAATTTCTTTTTTTCGATTTTCACATTTAAGCGAAGAGTTCCTCTTCCTCATCTAGAATGTAATAATATTTTAATACATCTTTTTTTAAGGGGTATATCATATAATTTTTCAAAACATGGTTGTGTAACATTTCAGTTTTTCTAAGAAAAATTTCTTATTTTGATAACTCATCCAAAAGATTTGTATTGTAAATATATTATGTCTTGAGTTTTGCTAGAATCTCACATTTTTCATATTATTATAACATTATATCATTTTTTTTTACCATTTCAAGATTCAGTACCCAAATTATTTACGTATAATATATTACTATGATGTATTGTGGTTTAAATGTTGAGAGATATTATACATATATTTATTTCTCATACATTTAACAGCAGTATTTATCATGTTATCAGTTAACACTATAATATATAATTGTATTATAGAGATTCACTTATACTTAATTTATGTAGTTATAAATCATAAAATACGAGATGGAAAGTAGATAAAACAGTTAATATAGTTTCACAATATATTTAATCTTCTTTCTATTTTTTGATAATATACTTATCAGTTTTTAATCTCAACATTGTGGAAGTTTCATTCAATACATACATTATAGAGAATTCTTCACATGATGTATATCGTCATTCAATAACTTTTTCATCAGTGAAATAACATTATGAAACGTATGTTATTTCATTTTATGTGTTGTTGATGTGATGTTGTGTTTAAATATAGTGTGTAGAGTATCTGCGAATTCATAATAATATATATAGTCTATAAATTTGCGAAAATAAAAAACTGGATTATGCAAAGATTTTTTTTTTTTTTTTGAAGATAGTTCCGTGTTCATCATTTTGGCACTGTTTTTTATATAGTATTTTTTAAGTAATACTATATATCATGTAGTTTTTTTGTCCCAATTTGTGGACATATTATTATATGAGTAAAACGTAAAACCATCATCCATATATATATATATATATATAATACACAATGAGAAAGTATACATCTACATATATTTGTAGTCACAACACTTGTTTTTCATACACTATTGAGGAGAGTCACTGTTTTTTTTGTTGTTTATTTGATTCATAAACAAAATATGATAGTATTTTATTATAAAAAAATTAATCATACATAAGTGTACATGTATAAACAATAAACAGTAAAAATCTGCTTCTGTAGCTTTTTACTGTTTACTATTATAGTAAATACTTAACTTCTTTTTCTACACATAACATAATACTTAAAAAAAAGCTCAATTAAATGAATATATGTGTATAAAGAATAAATGTACATGTATGTGGTTTATAATATTCAATTATACATAATCTAACGTAACATGTATACATACAATAACTTTCAAACAAGCTTGACTTTCTCCCGTGACTTTCACTTTATATAGAATTCTGGCCAGAACAAAACAAAAAACTATTTACATAAATACAACTAAAAATGTCATAAAAATCTTTGAACTTTCATTAATACTTTTTTAAACAACACGTGTAATATTATGCTTATTTTAATATATATATAATATATGAATGGGATAAACATAACTTTAACGTAGTATGTATGTGTAGTGTATTTCTAAATATGTATGTAAATGAAAATGTGCAAGAGAAAGTATAGAATTGTAGATTGTATATATATAGGCGATACATGCCTATATGTGTAATGCGTTGCCCATATATATGTTATATACTCTGTTACATTTTTAACTTGTTTCAAATAACAATTTCATACGTATAACATATTTTATATATATATATATATGACCAGTTTCTACTACTTCTAAATCTCTCATCAAAAAGTCTTAGTTTTCCAATGGTACAACTTTTTTTTTCTTTGTTCGTGTATGCGGTCAAAGAGAGACACAACCAAAACTGTTGTCCACTATGAATCCATCGATTTCTATATTTGATATAAGGTATAATATAATATAATATTTCTCTCAAGAATATTTTATTAGTACTATTATATATTGAACGAAATTACCGAAATATCTTCTCACTTTTTTAATACTTTAATATTATAATAGTTTTTTTAACAGATCACATCAGCATCATGAAATAGTAAAACTTTTTTGTCATCAACATTATGTTTTGCTTCTTTTGTTTTGGTTTTTCGTCTTCTTCTTCCCTCTAGACCCTTCAAAACGGTAGTGTCTAGATTTAGAGAATATTACTATAATATATTTTCTTTCCTTTTTTTTCGTTTCCTAAAATCCATGTTTTTTCTTGTAAATACCATTCTAAATATATGTATATTTTATATTGTTGCATAACATTATTGTTTCTTATAAAAACACATTATAGTTTCTTATACATATAGTAATACAATATCGCTTTCACGTCAATATGTCATTATAGCAAATTTTTTTTTTCTCAAAGTTCAATTTTTTCTTTTGTATATAATGATGTTTTTTTATCTTCAATATTTTATTATATAATTTCATTAAACATTCATAGAAGTAGGATAAGAAGGTTCTTTATTAGCAGCACTATCTGTATCATCTTGCCCTTCCGGAACTCCACGCGGTTCATTTTCAGCTACATTTATCATACTAGAATTTATTTTATTACTTACTACGGGTGTATTATTTGTTGGAATATTATTAGGAATCTGCTGAATATTATTTGCACCCAATGCAGAGACAGTCCGGGGAGGAATAGCAGGAGGTGGTCTTAGAGGTGTATTGGTAATTATTGGTGGTCCATAATATTGCATTCTCATTGGAGGAAGTTGTTGAGTAGGACTAGGCGTTTCTGGCAAATTCGTTGGATAAACAATTTTACTGTAAAATACATGGACAAAATAATGAAATTTGAATTAATATAATCCTATTTTATATATATATATATATACAAAATACAATCTACTGATTTTATACTGATTGAAAAAATGTCTATATAATAATATAATATATATAATATTATTAACCATATATATACATAAATTTTATATTTTCAATTACTTTGGATGAGCTTCTACTGACATAGCTCCGTAATGTAGAAATAACGGTTTTCCAATTACATTCGGCACTCGTCGGATTGTACCATACATCTGTTGTTGTTGTTGTTGCTGCTGCTGTTGTTGTTGTTGTTGATTAGGACATGAAACCATTTGAATTTGATTTTGTGTCATCATACCAGTTCCATTAAGATTATTTTGTTGTATAGTTCCATAAATTCCTTTTTGATTTTGACTATTTTGTAATTGGGATGGATGGGGAAGAGTAGCATAAACACCAACAGGATTACTATATACGTATTGTTGTTGTTGCTGTTGTTGTTGTTGCTGCTGCTGTTGAATTTGATTTTGATTAAGTCCACCATTATTTATAATTGTTGTACCATATTGATTTGGAGTTACTCCTCCTGCAACTTGATTGTTTGACATTATAGCAACAGAACTAGGAAGTTGATTTAGAGGTTGACCTGGACATAGTATATGCGATTGAGGCTGTTGTTGCTGTTGCTGCTGTTGCTGAACTCCCGAAATTCCAGCACCAGAATTTGTTGCATTATTACTATTGTTACCACTATTATTACTACTAGTACAACTAGGACCTAACTGAGAATTATTAGATGATAAATTTGCTGAATTATTAACTAATGGAGCACCACCGGGCGTCATCATACTAAGGGAATTTGAATGACTATGCATATGATGTGGATGAGGTAATGTGCTCACACTCCAACCTATAGATTACATGAGATTGAAAAAGAGAGGGGAAAAGAACATATTACATAACCGTGAAAATTTACAAATCTTATCAAATAAACTTGTCACGGAGATATTCAGGGAAAAAAGAAGACCCTTCAATAATTCTTGATATGGTATATCATTCTTGATAATGTACAATGTACATACATGCATATGTAAGTATACGTATGATAATATGTATCAAAAAAAACTCTTACTGTGTGGGCGATTGAAATTCATATAAGCTCCAGCTCCAGCTCCAGGTTCAAATGACTGCCGAATCATTTCAAAATGTGCTCTACTCTCATCACTTTGAAGGCCGGGGCAATTGGAAAATTCATATCTAAGAGCATTATCCATAAGAGATGAACCCCCAACAGCATGGGCAATCGAAACTGAAGCTCCAATTCCAGCACCTATTCCACCATTATTTGGATCTGGGACACGGGTATTTTCATATTGAGACTCCATTGTCGGGATGGGTGTTTCACTCTTTCTCATAGTGAATTGTGCAAATATTTGATTTGTGGAAGAGAATTTTGGTTTTATTCCTTTAACTGCAGGTCTAACACTGTAAAAGATATCATGAATCTTAGAATATTTACTCGTTTATAAAGTACATAGCACGTACACATATAATATATATGTAGATATTATATATTGCATATTACATAGTAAAGGCTTCAAGAAAGTGAAGTTTTTTTTTACAGTTTATGTATATTAAAAAAAAGTAATATTACGCAAAAAGTAAGTATAGAACTGTCAAATATGGCACTTGATTCATAAAAGTTCTATAATATTACATAATATATATTATGTATAATGTACTATCAATTTTTTATCTGTTTCAAAAAAAGATGAAGAAATAAAAAACACAAACCTAAAACCATAGTCATCTCCCATTTCGCCGTCATATCGTTTCCGTAGTCTTTCTATACGACCACCAGCATCATCACTAAAAAGATCCAAAAAGAAAGTATGAACATATAGAAAATTGATCATGTATACATATATATTATGGGGATCACACACATTAATAACAATGCTATGAAATTGAAATATATCTGTAATCTGTAGCCATTTGAAAACATTATATACATGTAGGTTATAGGTACATTTTACATGTACACATAAATTCATACCTAAACTGAGTTAACTCATTATCTCCGCTAATTTTTAGGCCCTCATCAATGTCCTCAAGTGTGTAGCTTATTTGTTTGATTTTGGCTTCATTTGCAGAATTGATTGGAGGCTGACGAATAATTGCATTCGACTGAATAAAATTGCAGTCTTGGTACATCTTTAAAAGTACACGAGAAAACAATATTTCAAAAATAAGAAAAACACGCTTGGTGTATTTATTTTTTTTCTGTATATGAGACTAAAAATAATATTATATGTAATGATATTTTAAATATATTGACTAACTGTTGAAGTAGATGTTCCAGCATCTGTTTTTCCAGTGTTAGTAGTCGCTGACTTGGTCAAAGTTCCATTTTGACCATTTTTCGTCGGCCACGTGGCAAACCCTGAGGCATTTGAGTCACTATCATCATCATCTAGACTAGTGAGCCATCTTAATTTTTCGACTAAAGAGGAACATTCTGGTTTCTTTTTACTAGCTCGACCACGTAGAGTAGAGTCAACTGCCATTCGAATTTGTTCTGATGTTCGTAATGGAGCTGTACCCGTGTCTTTTTTCCTCACTTCTTTCTTTTGGGGCTCTTCGTGATCCGAAACCCAGGAGCCAGTACCATCTTTCGACGATACGTTACTCGTTGAACTATCGCAAAAAAATGTGTCATAATCATATACATTATTATTTATGATAAAATATAATACAGTTGCGTCATGAAAAATATTCCATTTCATAATATAAAACAACAGTAAAAAGTAATTGAACGAAAAAAAAGAAAAAAAAAGAACGAAAACAAAATAAAACTAAAAAAAAAAAAAAAATCAAAAAACAAAATCCGTACTTGTTATCAAAGTTATTGTCACAGTCATCATATTGATCATTATCATAATCAACAACATCATCATGAAAAGTGATGTACCTATCAACTTCCCTACTGGATTTTATGACATCAGGTTCTTCTATTGGAGATGACGAAGATGTCTTTTTCCCTTCAGTGCTATTGGATCTCCAAAGTCGTCCTCCCTTGAGAATGCCACCCAGTCTATTAAGAAAAAAAAACAGAAGTAAGATTGAGAATTTGTTATACATATATACATAACGCTTTTTTATAGAAATAGAAGTATTAGTTTGTACTGTTTATGTATGTATTTTGTACATACCTGGAAGTTTTAGTTTTCTTAAGATCTTCAGTCTCTTCTTCATTATCATCTCCATTCACAACGTCTTTGAGGAACAATTTTCTTCGAGCTGCGGGTGGCGAAGGAATACGGGTAACGTCTTTTGTTTTTTACACACACACCAATCAATGCAATCGATTGCGGGATAAGTAGTGAAAGTGAATGAGTGTAGGGCAAACGAATGAGGCGAGCAAGAAAAGAAACAAAAAGGATACATTCTGAGTGAGTGATTCTACTTTTACATAAAATACATTGTTTTGTTTTTTTGCTTTCTTGTACATGAATCAAGCCAAAATTATTACCATCAAAATTAGCAAAAAGAAAATCATTGTTTTTTTTACAAAAAGATACTATATTATATTGACATGTACGAGAATGCTTTAAAACTATAAAATTTCTATAACACTCTTTCAATAATTATTACACACATAAAAAAATGTTCAAACTCTATAAATAAAAGTCACAAAATTTGGTTTTGGGAATCAAACATTTTCCCTTTCAACACAGCCAGATTCATATAAATCCAGGCATTTGCATTTTATCAACAGTATAAAAAAATTAATCTTAAATTCAATAATGAATCATAGTAATTATTGCATACAGTATCTACCAAAAAAATACACAACTACTATAAAAAATAGTTTCATGAAACTTTTTGATATCAAAAAATAAAATCTGACTACATTCTGCATTCAGTAAAAAAAAACTAATGAATTACATAAAAACGTAACAACACTGACAACAACATATACCAATACGTGCAAAAGTAAAAACATAGAGCTCTAATAATACTATAAAATACTCGTTTACTTTCAATCGAAAGCACAAAAAATTATTAATAACAGAACAGTACACAGACAACGAAATAAAACCAAGTTATTGTACTTAAAATAACTAAAGGAAATGTATACTGTATAATATAATGTGTGTATGGGAAGGATAATTTATTGTCTAACTTTTTAAGATTTTTGAGCTATTTCTAACTTTAAACTATGAATACCGAAAATTTGTCAACCCGCATTTACCTTACCAATTCATACAAAATCTTCAGAGTATAGACTTCAGAGTAATTTTATAGACATTAATATACAGATACAAAAAGTAAATAGGATGAAAAATTTTCGGTAACATGTTTAATTTTCCTTGTGTATATCACAAATGTTTCTATTTCATATTTTCTCCTACATAGTCTAACTTCATATAATATGTTATATATAGAGTAATTACCGGGGTCAATAGGTACATCTTGAGGAAAGAATCTGTCCTTATATCCTTCTGGAGGGGAAAGTGTTGGTACGGAGTCATCAAATTCAATTGGTGGTACAGGATCGTAGTATCTAGAAATGTTTTTAAAATGAAAATAATATAATTATTGCTCATTAAAAATACAGTTGCAAATGTTTCGCAACAAATCGATTACTTTTCCATAATAAGTTGATGAAATGATTGACAAAATATTATAGATTTTTGTTTACTCTCTCTCTTGGCGAAATCTTGCATGGTATTCATCTTCATGTACCCAACATGAACATTCAGCTTCATAAAAGACGTTTAAGTGCTAAAAAGAAAAAGAATACAATTAATTATTGAAATGTTAAATAGACAAGTTGGAAAGTATCCGTATATGAATTTTGACTCGGACTAAATAAACATGAAACATTTGTAGCATGTTATAGATATAAAAAACAAAATGTTACCTCGTTGAATGTTACGTTTCGACGTTTCTTTGTATGTCCACTTTTTTTCAGTACGGAACGAAGCCTCATATGTTCAGAAGACAGTCTATGGTGCATTTCTATACATGGAAAAAAAGAAAAGAGACAAGATTGAATTTCACATGTTAGAATAATATTCAAAAAACATTACTTTACCATCATTTTATTCTTTCTTGAATACATTGACATTGATAATAGAAAAAAAGAAAATAATAAGAAAAACTTTCTCCACTGGGTAAAAGGTATACAGGAGAAAAAGGGGAGGGAAAATGTAACTATAAGAATACATTTTGAAGTACAAAGGAGAAAAAGAACAAAAGTTTTTTTCTCTGTATGATTCTATTTGCAATATGCACAATGCACAATGTACATTGTACATGAAGATAGACATTCAACATGTTTTATTGAACCTTTTGAAATTTGACATGATAGCCAAACAAGAAACCAAGAATCAACATTCAACATCAAGGTTAATTCAAGAATATTAATTTGTTTCTTCAACTCCTTACATCTATTTTCCACGCATATATGTACAATGTATATCCAACGACAAAGATACTTATACAGTCGGCTGATAGTGAAATGAAACCATTTATTCTCTGACAATCAAAATGAAAACGAGCACTACAACAAACGACAACCAAAAGTAGTGGGAGGTAAAAGTATAAAGAAAGAAAGAAAGAATGAAGAAAAGGACAAAATACAGAATGACGATTGAACAACACGGGAAAAAGACACTTTCTTTTATGTGCACTCTGTATTAGGAAAAGGAGTTTGAGACAAAATGTCCGTGTGAATGCGCCTACTACATTAAACCAATCCCCATGTACCAGGTTTATTCAAGAAGGAAAGAGTGTACTTTGGACTCTGCACAATGTATATTGTACATTGTACATGGTCAATCTCAATACAAAATATCGACGACTGGGACATGGGACATTACTTGGTCGTTCACTCGCCATTTGTCCGTTTCCTATTTATCCACATGTACCGTCCTCAGTGATGCTGGTGAAACAAAAAATTCTCCAAGGACCAAGAACTGAGAAAACTCTTTAGAATTTAGCACAACTTTACCCATACTAAATAAATTGCAATCCTGTTTCCTCGAAACTCGAAACATATTATAGAAACTGCGACAACAACTCTTTTTCACCATGTTGTTCTTTTCTCTTTTCTTTCTGCAGTTGTGTGTTTGATACCTCTCTATCCTCATGTACTTTGAACTGAATAAGTACTCATTCTGAATTCTGGATTCTGTCCCTTGCTTTATTTCTTTTTCGTTGTCCTCAAAACTGAAGTAGAGTTCAAGCTACGGAAATCCATGTAGTTTCCTCCTCTATACTCCAGTTAAAAGGTGAATTCAATCAAAGAACAAATGAAAAATACATTTACCATTTACCATTTTCAGATCCAAAGAATAAGACCAAATTAAGGGAAATACAGATATAACTATATACAGTGTATTGTGTATTGTATGAAAAAATAAAGACTCATTTTTTCTGCTCAGATATGTTAGACGTTAGATATTTTATCCCAAAAATACCGTCCTTGATCCGAGATGTAGAATTTCCCTAGTAAGTATACATAAATGGATAAAACATATGAAATATGGAATTTAGACGAGTTTAGACAGCCCAAATTTGAACATGGAAACTATTTTATTTATATCAACTATATATATTTTACTTCATTTATATTTTATATTATTTCAGAGACCAAACAAATGTAAGATGTAAAGAGGAGGAACGCGAGATAAATCTGTACCTATATTGTCTTCCTATGTACAATGTACATTGTACATACATAAAGCATACTACAGTATACACACAGAGATCGGGTTAGGATGGAGCGAATTCACAATCCAATTCAGCAGCTTCACAATCTATAACCTCCAGACACAGACAGACATACACATCAATTGCATTACACAACATTTCACATTCCACTACAATCCAAGCGGTTGTCATCTTCAATCCAACGTTCGATCGATGGATATTATTTTTTCCAGTTGAACTGTACAATTTATAAGGAAACCTTTAGGGGATTTGTCCTGAATTTTTGAGGATTATAACACCACTTTTACATCGGCAGACGCTGCTAAATCTAGCTATAGACACATACATACTTAATATTTTATAGAGATAAGACGTACACAGGATTCTTCTACATTTTTTTTAGACCATTTCATTTTACCAAAAATTAAGACTTGGCAAATAAGTTTTGTTAAATTGAAGATTTCAAAGGTACAAAAAATATATACAGGTACATTATATTAATTAAAAATGAAAAGTAAACATGAAACCCCCACATTGTTATTGTATTATCATTATCACTTTACTTCATTACCTTTCTCTATTTTAAGTGTTTCCCTTTCTCCTACTTCAACTTCAACTTGAAACCTTTTCATTTCAATTACACTGAATACTGAAGATGTACAATGTACAATGTGAAACATACATACAAGAATTTGTGTGTGTGATGCCCGGATATCGATTACAACCTTCAAAAAAAACTCATAAAAAATAATGTGAAAAAGAAAGTTGAGACAAAGGAGGGAAAAGGACTTATTCACTTCACTTTTCCTTCCTTTTTATTTAATAATATATTGAGGAGGAGGTTCAAAGAGAAATACATATTATTATATTTGTACATCTATACGTGGATAAAAGGAGGAAAAGTACTCGAGAATGTGTTGATAAAAGCATCTTCAGCTGTTGTTCAAGATTCAAGAGAATGGTGAAGACTTCAAGTGTCGCTTTTTATTATTATATTGTATCTATAGATATACTTTGTTTTCCCCATTGTGAAAAACTCCAAGTTTCCAAACTTTCTGAGGGCAGTAGTAGAAACGAGAAGGGAGGAAAGAGAAGTATGAAGAATGAAGAGAGAAGAGAGAATTTCAATAGAAGAAAACTCGTAGATACTAATACAAATACAAGGATTTTTTTATTCTTCCTTTGTCTTTTTTCCTGTATCAAAAATACATATTGTTTGCTGATTCAAGACGGCCCTCTCCTCTCCTTTCTCCTCCTCCACCTCCTGTTCATCCCGTCCTTATTGATACTACGAGAAATGAAAGAGAAGCTTCATCTTCCACATTTCACTTCACTCTATCCTCTTCACTCTTGTTCAAGATTCAAGACTTTATACTTTATACACTCCAAGTTCACGACTCAAGTGGAGACTGGAGCCCATAGCTAGACAGACAAATAAACGCCTCGATGCAAAACCCGGTACGGTAAAAAGTATAAAATGAAAACCTGTGTAATGTGTAAGTGGATGAGGAAGAAGAAATACAAAGTGTTGCAACTCACTCTTTGTCAAAGAAGAAAAATATTACAAGAAAATTATATACACTCTCCAATTCCAATTGAATTGCCCATCAACTCTCGAGTGTAATTCGTATAATGTACATAAATAAAAGTATTTAAAATGCAACAGATTGAAAAATTCCTATAATTTTCACATAGTTTTTACTTTTTAATCCTAATGGTACTTACTTTTGTCTCGGGGTTCTCGGTTTATTTTACTTATAGTCAACAGACTAACATTTGTAGACTATAGTATTTGTTTTTGAGATGCTTTCCTTATTGTCTTCTTTGAATTGAATCAAGAATAAAAAATAAAATAAATTTGTGGAACTTGAATTTAAATTCCATTTTTAGAGCGTTTTCCCTGTTCTTCCTGTCTCTCTATTTTCTCTTCTTAGTTTCCCATCGCATGAACCTTCACTCCGATTTTTCTTCTTTTACCTTACTTTCTTCCCTCAAGTTGTAGATACATAAGTATTCAATGTGAGTGATAAATCACCATACACATTTCATATCCTAGGTATATGAGGAATTCCCAGCGAATCGTAAAGTATCCAAAGTCATATGTATTTACATGTCTCGTACTTTGTACTTTTACTTTGTGAGTAAAAGTACGTATGTATACAAAAAGGAGAAAACTTGTAATAAATTTATTATTACCATTACATATTACATACTCTGGAGAATAGAGCGAGAAGAAGTAAGATCACGATTTTCAAATTTTTTCTCCAGATCAATTTTTTACAATTCCAAGTGTAGTGAGTTGGAAAACTCAAAATGTTTGGGAAAAGTGCAATGGCAATGATAAAAGATGAGGATAAAGAATAAAGAGATGAAAGATAAAAGATATGAATAAAATGCGGAAGTATGTTTAAAACAAAATCCTACATTTTCTTCTTCTCATCTTTCCCCCTTTACTACACAGCTATTGAAACGTGGAGTATAATAAAAATATTTGTACAGTACCTATCAAATATAAAACAATGGGGATGAAAAGAAAGATAAAAAGTGGGACAACATCTTTTGAGTAAATAATAATAACTAAAAAGAATATAGAAGGAACTGCTATTCGACCTTCAAAACCCTGACAAAATCAAAAACAAGCCCAATGTGTAACACGCAAACCAACTAAATATGCAAGTGATTCTTATAAGATTTCAAGAAAATAGATTGGGTAATAGTCAATAAGTTCTACGTTCTATGTTCTATGCAACCCAGATCCAACTACAGAAAAAGCTATAGAAAAACAAGTAATAGAAGTTTTGTTTTTTATACTTTCTCTATTTTCTTGGATGGACTAGTTCGACAGACAAGTGACATTTAGCAATTTCAAGAAACCTACTGATACTGATGCAAGTGCCGTGTACAATGTAAGCTTCACCCCGTAAGTATTTTATATTTTACCCACATTTACATTAACATTAGACTAAGTAGCCTCATGACCTAGTTTTTACATTTCTTTGTTTCTTTCCATCTTTTTTTTTCTTTTACTCAACTACCTGCCCTTCCAAATATCGACCTTTCTCCTTTCCCTTTTTGTTTTCCTTTTCTTCTCATCATCACGACCACGAGTTGTAACGAACTGTTAGCTGTCTATTATGCATTACTTTTATTCTTATTCCTACTCTTACTCGTATACTCGTCTTCCTCTGCATGCTCGGCGTAGTTTTAAACTCGAGAAAAGAAGAAAACTTACTATCTCGAATGCCCTGCCCTGTCTTTTTCTTTGCATTGGCAAATTACCTCTAATGTAAGCTA
>JABASP010002632.1:0-18768 GCA_019776565.1 Sminthurinus signatus | reverse complement strand
CATTTTTCTGGTGGTTTTAGACATGGCACAATTGATAAATGAGTTGTGCCACGTTGTACCACTGATTTTAGAGGTGGCACAAGCTGGCACAAGTAGTAGAAGCGTGGTAGTTTGTTTTTAAAGTATTTGTAAGAAAAAAAGTTTTCGGGGCTAACTTCACGTTTTTATCCCCGAAACCCGAATTCGGTTTTTCCGGGTTTTTATGGTTGGCACAAGTGTGCCAAGTCATGGGACAACTTTTGGTATGGGTGGGGGCCCTTCAGGAAGCTGGCACAACGAGTTTTGGAGTTTCGGGGCTAACTTCACGTTTCCACCCCCCGGGGGTTTCGGGGCTAACTTCATGTCCATAATTCATTGTACGAATAAATTACCAACTAAAAATAGATCAAATTCAAAAGCTTACACTGTGGGTTGTCTATATATATATATATATCTATGTTTGACCTAAGATGTAATCACAACTTCAAGGAAAAATTATCAAGGTTTCCCGACCTGAAATAGTGTTCGTTAAAATCAAAGCGGAAATACTATCAATGTGGAATATATGACTTGAATGACTCCAACAAAACACAATAAAAGATTTTATACTTAATTTTGTCGTTCAATAGACATTACTTTAAATTTTCTAATACCCAGTTGTCGGGTTGGTTGGTCGACGATCTGAAATTGTTTATATTCAGTATTAGTTGTGCATTACATATGACACTGTGTAAATTATAAATTATGTGATTAATGTGTACGTATCCATGCATGAAAATGTTACTACATACCTCTGCAAAAACAAGATACATAATACATGCATTATAGATTAGGATGTGTCAAACATATATATAAAAATAAAAGAAAATATTCACAAAGAACGTATAATATATATGAAAATAAATATCTTACACCGACCGTTTTTTTAAAAACAAAAAATTACTATAATCTTTTTTATTTCTTTTCATTCATCAAGATGTAACATTTTTTTTTTTTTTACAGCGTATCGTTTTCATGTATATATGCGTTTTTTATATCGTGTACATTCAATATTCATTATAACATTGCATAATATTTTATTATTTTGGCACTTTAAAAATTATGTAACATGTAACATGTACAAAGAATAGGTTATATATTTTATATAGGTAGTTTTATTATAATAAAATGATTAATGATAATGATTAAGCCCGATTAATTCATCAAAGTGTCAATGTGTTACACAACAGTTGTCAAGTTACTACAAACTACAAGTATATGTTTAAATGTAATAAAATTATTATTATTATATATGTTTACGGGGGTTAGAGTTTCAAAACTTGTAAAACTAAAGTCAACAATGTTTTGTGTTATTTGGCTATAGATGTAAAGCATTTTATTACATAAATATATTCCTAAATATAATATTGTTAGTTGCAAATAACTTTAAGTTAAAATATAAAATATATCAATACTGATAAATACTTGTTCTAAACTATGGTAAAAACTAAGTACTATAATATGTTTTAGAAAAAAAGAATTAAAAAGGGTTTCTGACATATACTTTTTTCTATAATATATTTTATTGAATATTCCTACTTAAAAGAACAAGAATTGAAAATGACACAAAACAGATATAACAATTCAAGTAAGTAAATACATAGTTTCAGCCATCAAAATACCTATCTTCTTTCTCATATTGTTTATTTAATTCCGACTACATTAATTAAAATACTCACATTTTTATTTTACTCTGTTTACAACTCAGCAACTTTTATTGAATGTTCTTTATGAATACTTGGTTTACTTTCATTATTATTGTTACTAATGGTTTCAATTTCAATTTGAGGTTTTTGACTGTCCAAACGAATTTGCGTATTTCCATGTTCAATGCTAAGTCCATTTCCATTTCCAATGCTGAAACTCATACGATCTGATCGATCTGAGGCTGTGCTTTTACAATTGCTATTACTGTTGCCGTTGCTATTGGAGATGATTCCATTTTGGGAAAATGAGAATTTCTTCATGGGAAAAGGGACATGGAGTTCAATTTCCGTATTTGTAGTGGATTTATGTGTAAGTGTGTGCAGAGGGATTTGATCCAAGTCCTTTTTATTATTAGTGCTACTATTACTGTTGTTATTATTATTATTACTCGTCTTGTCCTTCTCTTCATTGTTATTATCATTGGTATTGTTACTACTATTTGTATTATTGCTAATATTATTATTACTAGCTATGGTTTCATAAACGGGTTTTGAGGAGGTTTTAATTAATTTACTATTGTGTTGAGTATTTGTGTCATGAGTGCCATGATTTTTATTGTGATTGTTATTGTGGAGGGAGGCATAAGTTTCGGTTGTGGACACGCATGGACTGACCGGCCCTTGACTAGCTGACTGATAGCCCAAACTCCCACTAAATGTGGAGGACCGACAAGATTGATCCCGTTGAAATGGAGCACGGGAACCAGAACCGGAAGTACAACCGGAAGTGGAGGAGGGATTGGCGTATGTATTATCAGTGTACATGTGCATGTTCTCATTGTCATTGTCCACCATGGTGAGGATCGAGCGTCTACTCTGTGACCTGTAACTTCTTCTTTTTGGTAGTGAGTTCCATTTGGGTGTGGACAAATGAGCCGTTTCATAATGGTGATTGTTGAAGTGCTCCTCATCCTCATCGTCCATCGAGTTTAAAGTTCGTTCGAGGGTGAAACAACCAGATTCCAAGTCATCGATTGTACTTGGTCTACTTCTACTTCTACTTCTGGTCCTCGTTCTGGAAGTGGAACTGTCCACTGGAACCGAGTATTCTCCGTCTTCTAATGTTGATTCTCCATTTCTGTTTTCATTTTCATGTTCATTGTCATTATCGTTCTCCAGTCCAGCTTTTTTATGCCCTTTCTTCTTTGTACTCCATCGACCAAAACCAAAAATCTTACTCAGTAGCGATGGCTTCTCGCCTTTTAAAGTGAATATAAAAATAAAAGTATTGATTGTCTAACTTTCTTTTTAAAAAACAGTAGTATAATATATTTATTTTAAAGTGCCTGAAATTTTGAAACTTACCCTTTTTATTCTTGGGCTCTTGAATTTTCATACCGTTCGTGTTATTAGGAGCATCACCAGATCCATTTTGATTATGAAATTCCAACTGCTCGGTGAGTTGGTCCTCATAAAAAGATGTTGGGTCCATTTCTCCACCATTTTCACAATTCTGCACATTTACAGCATATGGAATTGACTTTGAAAAACGGAGTGACAAACTCCTCGCTCCCAGTGAACTTCGATGGTTGTGATGGTGACCAAAGTTTGGTGTTCCCTACAATTTTAGTAGACAAAAAGTAAAAAGATACCATAATAATTCTTATGCTCATAATATGATTTAATACAAAAGGCATACAAACAAAAAAAGTAAAAATACTTTTGTAGAATACTTTTGAACATACGTTATAAAAATGATCCTTCTGCCTGAATACTTTGAGTGAGTTGTGTCGTTTGAGCATGGCTTGTTTCTCAGTGTCCCTCCTCAACGTTTGACTTTGAACAACTGTAATACATAAATACAAAACAAAATATAAAAACAGACATCTTTGTAAGTTGTAGGAATTGTTCAAAGTTCAAAGTACAAAATACCAATTAAATCACAAACATGGACATGAGTAATAGTTAAAATGAGGACCTTCTTCGTGATGAGAATTGATGAGTGCGTCCAGTGTGAGATAAGAGTGACTCATGGAAAAGTCCTGTGATGATGAGATTGGAAGACTGTTTTTGATTTTGATGGTGGAGGAATTTCCCGTAGCAGCACTGGAAATGTATCTAAAAGTGTCTGGAGTCACAATGAAGTAGCCCCGATTCGTCTGATACACTTTCCGCTCTCTCGTCAACTGCTCCAAAGTTTGATAGACCAATTCTCGACTCGGTTGTGCCATCAAGGGATAGAATTTTGCTAGGGCCAGACAAATCGTGTCCACAAATGCCTCCTCCCCTCGTCCTGTCATCTCCAGAATGGTCCAACAAAGGGAGTCTGAAAGTGGACTCCATTGACTCTGTTTGATCGGCTCACAAAGGATTTCCTGGATCTCTCCTTTTCCATTCATTCCGGAACAAAAACACAACAAAATACATCAGCATTTATCAACTTTACTCATCCCTTCTCTGTTCTCTGTACATTGTAAATAAAATATCAAATATTGTATTTTTCCAGCTCAAAAAGATAAAAGATGCATAAAATGCTATTAAAAAAACATTGTACAGCGCTTCAAAAAGAAATCATAAAAAGTTTTCCCATGTTTTTGTGTATAATATTCCTGAAAATGATATTCCGGATTAAATTGAATTATCATTTCAAGTTGAAAGTTGAAAAGAGGAAGGAGGAGGAAAGAAGAGGAGAGAAGATGAACGAGTTGTGAAGGAGTGAATTCCAATTGTTTTGTTACTGTGAATTGACAGGTGGGATTGTGTACATAAATTACTTTTTTCCACTTGGGTCACGTACCAAGTACAAACTACTCTTTTTACTAAATACTAAATACACGCGTACACGCAAACAAACACCAGATCGTGCTCCAAACTCTTGAATTCATGCAGACGAACAACGAAGAAGACCTACCCTACATGTAACATGTACATGATTCAAAATGCAAATTATTTTTCATTTCAATTTCCTCGTCCCAACACTCAATTTTTCTCATCATCATATTTTATACTTGACTACATTTTCCTCTTCTAATTTCAACTCAATTTATGTAATTCCATTCAATTTGTTCTCAGTTCTCACTGGTCTTCTTCCTTTTCTTTACAATGAGGTTTTGGATCCTTTACAATGTTCAATTTTTATGCGCTCATAAAATATTATATTATACTTGATATTTGAATGAAAAATACAGCATATTCCATTTCATACCTATGAATTGTATTTGAAACTCTGGTGCACTCTGGATCATTTTCCGTGCCCATGCATTCCGAAGTATTTGGGCGAATTTGGGTACGGCCGAAATGAAAATGGTAGACGGAAGTACAAATCCTCGATACTGCAAAAATAACAAATATTAACAAGACAATTTTAGCTTATATTAATAACAAATTTGATGCTTGTTATTTATTATTTATGTCGTTGTAGTAAAAAAAAGGTAGAAAATATATATTATATATATATGCAAACCTCGATATTTTGAAAGCATTCAACAATGGCTCCATTCCAGTAACATTTCAAATTCGCATCACGAAACCCCTTCAAAAATAAATAAAAGGTATATTTTTTTAAATTCAAAATCAAAAGCAAGCACACTAATAACAATATATGCCTACTTGTAATATATTTAAAAGGTAAAAGGTATGGATCATAATTCATCATTCGTCATTCACCATTCATTTTTATGTCTCAATTTTAAATTTAAACATGGAAATACAAATTGATGTTACTTATTATTTATACCCTTTAATATTTTTTATAAAAGTACATTGTACTTTTGATTAGAGATTGATAAATGTAAATTAGACATGTTGCCTGCTGAGCATTTTGAGTTTTGAGTGTTGAGCGTGGAAGGGAAAATGATGCCGACTGCTGACATGAATCTTGAGACTTGAGTTGTGAGTGGTCATGAGAATAAAAATGTTTGAGGGTTGAAAGTTAAAAAGGTCTGACAAAAGTGAGTTTAAATTTATTTACGTACTCTTTTTTTGCAACATGTTATTATGCATAATGCGCAATAAAAATTTATAAATAATAATAATATTATAATTTATAATAAAAATACAAAACGTTTTCCTTGTTGAATATACGGCGATGAAAATATCAGTAGATTCTGACATTCTGTAAGAAAAGAAATGAGTAGAAAAGTTGAGAATTGAGCATTGAGTTACTATTTTCTTCTCTTGTTTTTCAAGTTTTGTTTGTGTGGAGTGTGGATTTCTAAATATCCTGTCAAAAAATTCCGTAGGTATCATATTTCACAAAAGCACTCTCGACTTACAACTTTTGGAACACTTAACATTTGCTCATGTCAACAGACAGCAGACAACAGAGTCGACAATCCACACCGACATAAAACTAAAATATTATGCATTGAATTTGAAATTTTCTCTTGAACAATATAATACGCAGGTAATTGAATCTTGTGGACACAGAATAAAAAATGATAATATATATTAAAATATAAAATATATCTCATGTTCATTTCGCATTATTACAATGTTTAGATTCTTAGAAAAGCATTATTATATTTTATTATTATGTATATTTGACATGCCACAATTCATACAATTCCGTTGTCTTAGAGTTGGGGTTTTGAGTATTGAGTATACATTGAAAAATCTCATATGACACCATGACAAACGTCTTTTGATTCTCGAATCTCGGCTCTCGAGTCTCGACACTTTTTCATAATCGAAAAAGCATTTTACAACTTGATTATTATTTATTTATGTTTAACAGAGGATTCAAATTATAATTTGTAATAAAGTGTTGACTCAGGTCATTTCTCATTTTCATACATTATATTATACTATACTTTTATTGTGCATACATAATATGTATTTTCACTCATCTCGGATCATCACATTTCATACCAATGTAATATATTTCATGAGGCATATTATTTGCATTTTAATTTAATATTTCATACTGATTTTCTGTGTAGAATTGTGTTCATTATTCACAAGAGTAAAATAAAATGGGAAATGGGAAAATGAAAATGATATAGAAAATACTAAAAAATACAATCCCTACACATGAAAAGGAATCATTTATCTACTTGTTTGCTTGCGATGTTGGAGTTTGGAGTGGAAAATGGAAGTGACATGTAATAATAATAATGTATATAATATGTCTTTGTGTGTGTTCCCCTAGCGTGATCAAACCAATCAAATTTCTAATGATATTATTTATCCAAATGAATAGCTAAACAAATTCCTTTTCCCTTTCTTTTCCTTTCCTTTGTCAATTCTCAACTCTCAACTCTGAATGCTGAGTTCTATCCAAAATGCAAATGAACTGCGAATTATGAAGTATGAATAATATAAAAATGAAAAATGGAATTCCACGAGAACTATCCAAGAATTTGCTTAAATACAACAAACAAAACTCGGATTTGTTATTTTTTGCTCTTTAACCTATTTTGCTTCATTTTAACTTTGCATTTTCAATATATATTGAATATTGCATCATGAGCTCTCTTGTTTTTATTTGGATGTTGAAACTCTGGAATTGCCTTTGTTTTCCGTCTTCTATTTTCTGTTTCATGAAGTGAGCAAGAAAACCAGTTGGATCTTTTACTAAATAATTTGCAGTTTCAATCACCCACAATTAAATTTTATGCAAATAATTCGGAAGAAACAAAAGGCATAGAACGATTTTTCAATGGAAATGGTGTAGACTTTTCTACCTAGTTTTTGTTTCAGTCGTCAGCCGTAAATAAATAAATAGAAAATAGAACACCTACTCAATTCAATATGATGTAAAATTTATTTTCATGTATTTTCTCATTCTCTATTAATTTTGGCGAAAAACGTCAAACGCCCTTTTTATATTTATTATTTATTGTGCAGTACTCGCGAGCTCCTGCGTTAAAGTTAAAATACGATATAAAAATATATTAGTATTACAGCGTAAGAAAATTTGTACTTGTATCTGTCCTGTGTTTTTATTTTTTATTGTTTACTTACTTTTTTTGGGTAGCTGTACATTTATTTTGATTGAAAATTGAGACGTTAAACAGATAGAAAGAAAGAAGAGAGAGAAATAGAATATATATTTATGATGATGCGGACAAAGATGTAAAGGAGTAACGAACAACAGGTGCTCAAGTTTGTTACCTTTTCCTTAACGGTAATTATTATTATTACTTATTACTATTGCTATTATTATTGTTGTTGTTGGAGTTGGGAAGTGTTTGGAATACCATTTTTAGTGTTGTGAATTGTGCAGCAGATACTTACTAGTAAGATCGCACATTGCACGTCAATATAATACATGTTTTCTATTTGTAATGTCTTATTTTAGTGTTCAGCAATGAGTAGCGAGTGCGGCCTCTTTAAAACCATATACAGTCAAAAACGGTCAATGAAAAACAAAGGACAGCCAACATACACAAACAAATAGATAAAAGTGATTAAAACGAGGATTGACATGAGAGAAATCTCAACTTGAGACTCTCAAGTCTCAAAGGATGAGGATAATCACGAGAAAAAACAAAAGGAATATCATATCTTGATTCTAGACTCTTGAGTCGTGTGTAAACATGTGTAATGGATATAATAATCATATATAATAATAATAATAATAATAATGGAGTGCGTAGGTGTAGAGACAACGTCATACGCATAAACTTTTGTAGTTGGCCGACCAATTTGATTCTTTTTTCTTTCCTTTTTACGTAAAACGTAAACACTGAACATTGAACATGTGTGGCTGAGAATGAGAGAATTTAAAAAAGAAAAAGGAGTGTCTCTGACTCGTTTTATCCTCTCTTTTTTTTTACTTTGTATTTTATCTTATTTTATTCCATTTGCCTCTGAACCTCAAATCTTGAGTCTCTTTTTGACATTTGTTCAAAGCGTAGACATAAAAAATATGGGTTGAGAAAAATGATGTAAAAGTAAATCAAGTAATTTGGTCTGTGATCTTTGAATGTTGAATGTTGAATTTAATTGTGTGAGGAGTGAACATTTTGAGCGTTGAGCGTGTTTTGTCTCATGTAAAATTCAACAGCTTGGAAATTAGAAATTATACGATTTACGATACAAAAGTACTCATTTTTATGAGGTGACGCAAGACACAAGACTAACAAAAGAAGACAAGGGAAAAGAATGTAGAAACTTGAGTTTAATTTTCTGCTTATGATAATTACTTTAATTAGTAATCACAGTCTCTTTGACGTTGGTCGTGTGTTTTTGAGTCTGGTGTCTAGTGGATTTTCCCCAAAACTCAAAAAAGGAAAAGGTTTCCAAAATTAAACCAAGCCTTTCTTTATTAAAAAAGTATTATAATAATATATTTTATATAGTTTGTGTAATTGTAATTTGTAATGTCTGTTTGAAAAGAAAAAGGAATTGAATGAATAAATAATAAAAAAATATTTAAATGAGGGTGCTAAAAACATGTAGTAAATTCAAAATGTGAGGTCAAGATTCCAGCTGAATGGTGAATGATGAGCTGTTTAATGTTTAATTAGTAAGATAATAAAGATAATGAAAAAGAGGAATTAATTTAAAATACCTTAAAAAGAGTGAGACCATTAAAATAAGTTGGATCCAAGTTATTTTTATTGATTGTTGCTGTGTCATAAGCTGAGGCGGAGGTTGGGGTTGAGGCAGGTTGTCCAGTGCTCCCAAAATGATCACTCGATTTGCTTCTCCTTTTACAGAACTTGACGGCGAGACAGTCATAAAGCACAACATATTTCCGAGTTTCAAGTGATGAGCATTTCATAGTCGCACTCGCACTTGCTCTTTGGCTCTGACTCTTCCTGCTTGCCGTTTCTGATGGCCCCATCACATCCGCTCGATTCTGAACCATCCACTACCTGAAAATGTCATCAAATTCATTAGTTAGTAATCACTAAAATTCACTAAAATGTCAGTGATCGGATTTTAATCATAATTTATTTAAATAATGCTTCCAGAGTTTGACGTTACAAAGTGTGAGTAATTTGAGGTTGCAAAAATGTAAAAATCCTGTCAAAAGTACAGTAAAAGTTAAGTTGGCATATTTGACATTTGGCAACAATTCAGAGTATGCAAAGTGCAGTATTTTATAAGCATAATAAATAATAAATAACCGTTTTGCTATCTAGAGTCTTGAGATTTGAGATTTGGGGTCAAAGGATCAAATGAATGAGAGTTGGTTCTATTTAATACAGCAATAATATATTTTATTTACATAGGAATGACTTTTTTTCATTTAAGAGCTCGACTAAATACTGAAAATGAAAATGAGAATGACACATGAAAATTCCATTGGGATGGACGATGGACGAAAGATGAAACACATAGATAAAAGATAACAAAAGAGATGGAAATTTGCATTGAGCATTGAGAATTGAGAAGAGGAGAAAATGAATAAGTAAATAGAATTAATTGTAAATTGTGGGCTGTGTTTCGTATCTTGTGTTTGTCTGCCCCAGGATAAAAAATATAAAAAGGTGAAAAATGGTTGTGGACTGTAACTGATTCTTGTGACTGTGTGTGAGTGTGTTTGGTGTTTATGGTAGAAAGAGAGAGGAGAAAACAAATAATGACAAGTGCAGGGATAAACTTAATAATAAATAACTGTTGGACAGACTTGCTTTGCAATTTGAAATGGAAAGGAATAAAATTATCCTTCTTTTCACAGCATAATAATATATTTGATATTTTCCGAGATGGAAAAGAACAACTCATTTGACATGTCAAGTTTAGACATAAAGATAAATAATAAAATATTATCTGAAACAAAACTGATAAAGTCCAAAGAAAATGAGGCTTAATTACTGTCACTCAAAAGAAGCCAAAGGAAAAGAGTTGTAAGGAAATCTCATGGGATAATATCATGTGTGTCTCTTTTGAGGTCAGCATAGGCCAACACAACAGAGAGAGACCAGACATTGACCCTCCATTTAACACAACACACTACAAACTACATCAACTTATACTTATCAATGGATTTCACTTGAGAAACACAACAGAATAAACAGTAAATATCCCAGAGACGGATTAAAGAAACAATAACAAAGGAAAATCCTATTCCTTTCTACTTTATTTTATTACATTCCCATTTTGCATTTGGCGTTTGGCAGTTGGGATTTTACGTGCACAAAGCACAAGTTGAATCTCAGATTACTCTCAGATTACACGCACTCCCAACAAAACATTCTGAATCCGACTTTTTTCATTCCTTTGCATGTGCACATTGTGTGCGTACTTTTGATCTGTATCTCCGCACCACACAATTTGATACTTGTTGTTTGTTCCAGTTCCTCCTCATGAGTCAGAGTTGTTTGTATATTTAATTCTCGACTCTTAATATTTACCTCCAAGCCCATTCATTAATTTCACAGCAATTCTCTCCCCATTTTATATGCTACATCTCCATCCAACATGAAAAGGAACAAGAAGACGAGACATGCAATGTCAATGAGAATACGAACAAAGGTTTCTTTATGAAACTAATCCACGTTCATTCATTAGAATTGAGATTTCTGAACTGAGATTTGAGATGTGTGACGACACCACATGATAAATTCCCCATTGACACACCACAAAAGAACAGCACAACAAGCAGGATAATTTCATGAATTGAGTAAACACAAGTTGTGTTTACTCAATTGTGTTACACAACACAAGGAAAACAGGATGGATTCCACTCAAATCTCAAAACTCAAGCTTACTAATTGGGACAAAGTGTAGAATGGCGATTACTCGCTCATTAATTAATTATTCTGTCTTTTGTCTCTTGTCTCTTTCCCTTCAAAAATGCGTAGAGCGGGGAAGGTGTGAGGTGCAGAATACGGGTGTAGTACAACTTGATTAGTGCTTGGACAGTTTCCTCCTGTCTTCTACAATTTACGCACAAAACATGATCAGTGAACACGCTGACACTCCCACAGCCCAGCACAGCGCATTCCTCCGTTGTCCGTGTAATCAAATCATAACAAATCCTTCCAACTTGTCATTTTCACAAACCACAACACACTTTCAATTTCCAACCTCACATTTCAAACTTGAGCGTCGTGGACGGACGTTGGCATTGACAATTAAAGCTAAAACTAAATATGTGCTTGTGATTTGGATGGTGGGGTTCATTTACATGGGGTTCATTTACATTCACAACTCATTCCGAATCTGTAATCTACAATTATTGTCCATCCTCAACCTCCGCCCGTGTCATATGCACATCTCACATTTGTACAGGAAAGGGGAGATTTCATTTCATTCATGTTTCGTGTTCCTTGAAATTATGAGTGGATCAAGTAAAAGTATAAAAGATGAAGCGGCGAGATTGAAGATGAGATGAGCAACTGTAACTTAAAATTCTTGTATTTTGTAGTTTGTATTTACACATGCTCAACGCTAAACGTATCTTAATCGACCTGTTCCTCTGCTTATGCAGATTTTACCCTGTTCTTGATATTTGATACGTCTAATCTGTGAATGAAAACACGAGTTACTAGTCAGCAGTTGCACATGCAGGCTGAAGACGGAGATAAATGAATGCAGTGTCCATCTTACATGTGATTTGAGACTTGATATTTGTTGCGATGTCATGTGAGATTATACAGGAAAAGACTGCTTGTGTATTGTGAATTTGCTTGTGTGGTTGAGGTTGAAGTGAAGAACGCTTTCCCTTAATTTTGTCCATCCATTCAATTTCAAATTCACATTTGAAATCTCTCATGTTAATCAGGACCAAATCAGAATGACAATCATGTTATCAAAAATAATAAGGAGCAGGAAAAGGGAATGATGAATCCTGTAGTTTGTGTTGTTGTTGTAGTTTGAGCATGTCATTGGATGCAACACTTTGCTCGTGGAGTTTGGTAATAAAATATGATATTCATGTCACTCTGTCTCTTTCCTCTTGTCTCTTGTGCGTTGAGGATGGAAATGGACATGGCAACTCTTTTCCCTTTTCCTTTTATCCCTTTGACTTTTGTGGTCAAGTATCAAGTATCAAATAGGAAATGCGAACTTGAAAGTGTAATCAAATGCTCTCTTTCTCTGAAATGTGATGCGCGATATTTGATGATATGTAAAGGTAAAAGGTGAGTTGAGTTGAGTTGAGTTGAGCTGAGGTCAGAGTTGACAAGTCATAAAATAAAAGACAGAGTCCAAAACATGAAAGACTAAAAGACTCGAGACTCGAGACAGGAAAGACAAAAGAAGAGGAGAGAAAGTGAGTGTGAATTTGGAGATACAACTCAACTCAACGCAAGTTTTGTGATACCAAGTCATCTGAGATGTGAATGAATGAATGAAGGAATGAGCGAAGGAATGGATCAAGAAATGCCTCAAGGAGACCAGTATCAAGTATCCAATAGAAAATATTAACAACATTCTCTGTTATTATTCATAAATTCAAAACAGAAAACAGAAATGAATCAAGAATGAAGAATCAAGGGTCTGAGGAAGGGAAATAATGCTAAAAGAAAGGAGAGGAAATGATATGCTATTTCACATTGGACGATCAAGTGGTCAATTGGATTGGATTTGGTTCAACAATTCAAATTGATGGATGGACAGACAATTTACAATTTGCCAACTCTGTCCTCGGGCTCCTTCAGCTCATTCTCAGTCTCATTCTCATTCTGACTCTGATTCTGATGCTCCACAAAAAGCAAGAGGAAAGGAAAAGGTAAGAAATGCGCGAGGATCATCTATTTGTGCTTGTGCACACTTTACACATTCCACTCCATGATAAACATGTACCAACTCTATTTTCTATGAGGTCTCACAGTCAACAGTCAATAATCACAATCATCAACATTCAACATGTTATTATGATATTTTACTATGATATTTCTGCAGTGGGATTTCACATGTAAATAAATAATTTGGAGACGGACAGTCAATTTCCATTCTCATCCACAAACACATGCAAAATACACACTGCTCTGAAATCTGAGATGCAGATGGTTCCGTGTCAATGGTGCTGATGATGATGCTGATAATGAGAAGAGTAACATAGAGAACATGATCAATGATCAATAATCACCTCAATTGTCCAATTCTCACCCTCTCTTTTTTCCTCTCTCTCTCTCTCTCTCTCTCATTTTCAACACAAGGAACAGGATTTTTCTTTTTAAGTGTACAAAAGTGTGAAACTACAAATACAAAGTGCAGACAATCTTGAGTCTTGATCAGTCAATTTAATCGGTAGTTTAAAAAGTACTTTTCACTACATTTATGACCATTATTTAGTTTGGTTGGATCCTCATGAGGGTTCTTTGGCTTTTGGCACTGTGTTATCGTTATCATTATCATTATTATTCATGACTCACTACTCATACAGCTGAGTATTGGTTATTGATTGAAGGTTGGAAATGGGATTTCGGACCTGTGTGCATACCGTGTAGTTTGTAGTTTTGTAGTTGTAACCAGATCATGGTCATTTTCATGTTTGATGCATGGTAAAGAGTGAAGAGATGAAAAGAAACAAAAACAAAGACAAGATGAAGGCGTATTTGTGCTCTGTGTAAGTGTGTACATGGTTAAATTTACAGTCTGCTGTCTGCAGGGCAGCCTCAAAGCTCAAAGTAGTCAATGCTGAATACTGAATACTGAATATTGAACAGTCAAGTGGATGCATCTTGTCTCTTGTCTGTGAAATCAATTATTGGAGCTATTCTCTGTTCTCTGTTCTCCTTGATCACGTACTCAAACTCCACAGTCTACACATGCACAATTCACAATGCACACATGACACACACATCAAAAGACACAGAGAACAGAAAAGAGCCGTGACTGGAACTTTTGTTCGCCAACAAGGAGATAAATCCACAAGTCCAACCATTAGCCTTTCTTGTTTGTTTTGTCTCCTCTTTTCTTGTCAATCCGTATTTCCTCCTTCGTGTGCAAAATCTTTGCAGTTTACAGGCAAAGGAAACCAATGAAGCGAGGCTGCTCTTTTAAATTCAGTCTCAGTTCCCAGCACGACCATTTCCATGTGACACACAGAACGCGATACGATTAGCACACATTGTATTTCCTATTTTGTGTCGTTATTGATCATTGGCAGTTGGCACAAGCATAATTCCGCAGTGACAAAAACTCGAGTCCAAATTCCATTGGATTCGTCATTGAATTATTGTTGTGCGTGTCCTTTGTCGTTGGGACATTTTGTGTTGACAGGTGTAAATAGTAAATGGTGAATTGTGTCTCCATTTCATTCCAAACTGCGAGCATCTCCGAGTTGTGACTTGTGAGAATGAAGAGCTTTATATGGAAAATGAAAATGGATACAAGATGTTGTACAAGTTGGGAATTGGGAGAGTTTGGAGTTTGTGTCAAGTCATGACTGCTCAACATGTGGAAGCGTAAAGAGTTTTGAATAGAGATTGCAGTTTGTACAAGTTGTGCTAAGTGCTACATGCTAAATGAGAGTAAAATAAACTATAGGACAGAGAGAGTATTTTATCGTTGGATTTGATTTGATTATTGGGGTTTTGTTAAGTGGCTGTTGATTGAAAGTGTCATATTTTCAAGTGGAGAAGAAGAATTAGTAATAACAGCGATTCTCTCTCTTCTTGTTTATACTAACACATGCACAGCTCTGAATGACACTCCTTTGTTTATGACTTTATTACCTTGTTTGACACGTCTCTCTCTCTCTCTCTCGTTACCATTTGCTACAAAGATACCAATAAAGAGTAAAGAGTAAAGATGCAGTAAAAGAGAAAAAGATGGAGGAATCAATCAGTCAGCTTTTTCCACATAATGAAATCCCCATCTTTAAACGTTGAACATTAAATCCACTGCCTCTTTATTGCATGCACAGGCACAAGCACAAACACAAGCACACACATGTACTGTACATTGTACGTGTCAATTAAATGGAGGATTTCTATTGACATTTACCATAACCGATAATCATTCCGCATTTTGCACCTCACACTCCAAATCGCAGGTTAATGCGATGGATTTTTCAGGTAGGCAATTCAATGTGGAGAGTTAATGTGAAATGGTGCAGTTTTAACACAGTCCACCCATTCGCCAAAACCCTCATCATGATAATTAAAGGAAGGTGAATGGAGCCAAAAGTAATCCACTCGATCCTCGATCAGGGAGAACAGGTGAAATTCACATCTCCTTCTCTCTCTCTCTCTCTCTCTCTCTCTAGCATCACTTAGCTCATTTGCGTTAACAATTCTTCTTTTGTACTTGGTTCTGTTGTGGTGGGTGCGTGATTGTTGGTGCGTTTTGCTTGGTGCGTGGGTGAAGGGTGAAGGGTGAAGGAAGGAAGGAAGAGAGAAGAGAAGAGAGCTGAGCGGCATAGCGGGAAAGAGCCAGAGTGAATGAATGAATGGAATGTGAGAAGTGAGAAGGGATTTACGAGGCACACAAGGATCAAATCAAATCTCCCTGTCTCTCTCTTTGTTTGCTCTTTCCTCTTCCATTCTGTTTCTAAATTTGGCGACACGTGGAGCCTCCGCATTCCATCACAACGCACAACGCACAACAAAGACATGCACACAGCGGATTAACATGACAATTTGTGCACCGGGGAAAATCCTCTCCCGCACGAGACACAGCACAGTTGACATGCAGCCACACAGACATTCCAACGGAGAATGGAAAATGGAGGATGGATGGATAATGGATCATGTGTGCACTCGGATATTTCTCCCTCCTTCAACTTCCACCAAATCATAAAGTACGGAAATGAAATTTAATGGGTTATTTCATTTTTTGCATCCAACTCCCGAATTAGCTCTCCTCTCTCTTCCATCTTCTCATGTGTCTCATGTCTCAAGTTTACAATTTCCTACAAGCAGCACAGCACAGCACTCACAAGTCAAAACACACGCAAGATTCCGATAGAAAATAACAACAACATGCAAAATTATCACGTGGATGAAATGAAAGGAAAGGAGAAAAGGAAGAGGAGACAAAAAAATGAAAGTGGAGGAAAAAAATTGAATCTATTTACGGAGACGTTAAAAATATGTGTTTTCTTCTTTCTTGTTGTAGCTCTCACGCTGAACTCAAGTCTGAACAAATAGAAATAGAAATTGCTCTTGACTGTTGAGACATTACGTGGGCCAAAGTCCAAAATAAAAAGGAAGCAGAAATACACGCAACAAGTATGCACCAAATGTAAAACTTCTCCACTCATCTCTCCCAACAGCCAACTTTGCAACCACACCAATTTTAAAACTAATTTCTTCATTTGTTAAGTAAACAAACTGATGATGGCGGATGGCGGATGGAGGGAAATGACATGAATTATGAACATTTCCAATTTCATGTAAATTCCAAATGCTCTTTTTGTCTCCTTATTCGCGTTTATTTTATACGTGTACTCAACTCTTGATACTTGAGAGAAAAGAATACTTGCTTGTGTTGGAGTTTTGAGTGCTCAAGTATTTTGCAAGTGCATAAAGTTGGAGAGGAATTGACCACTAATGACTAATCTTGAGTCTGCAGAGCACTCTCATTTTCATCCTCATTTTTCATCGTCCTTTGTGAATGACTTGGGATTTGGGATTATGAGTTACGACTCGGAATAAAAAGATGGAAAGAGATAAAAATGAAGAGGCTGCAAAATCCACTCGTCCGAGATATTTATGAGATAACAGGAGAAATTTTTTGCAGTATCACATCACAGTTTTTCTTTACTCTTCTTTTCTTTTGTGCATGATAAAAAACAAGACTGTTGACTGTTGGTGCTCGAGGCTCATCAGAAATACTACTCACTTTTGTGTCTGCTTTAAACGAGAGGATGTTGTTCTTGTGCGGAGATTAGGATTAAGATTGGAGATTTCCATATGATTTGATTTGATTTGTAGATTGAGACACGTGATAAAAATCCTACAGCCCAGACTGTAGGATCAGATCAGATTTAGATGAAACTAAATGAAATGACAGAGATTCTGAAATGTGTATTTTGTACTTTGTCTCCTGTGACTTCAGGTTTCATTCTGCTCTCTGTTTTCTGTTCAGGTTCACTTGTCTATAATTTGGGCACATCTTTTGTATCATCTTGTCACTCTCGACTCTCTTGACGTGAATACATGAAAAATGAAAAGTGGATGGAGAGTGAGAGGTGAGTCATGTCAAGTACTGCGGATCCCTAATTTTACACCTGCACAGTTTAAAACAATCTAAGTAAAATACAAAAATGTATTGACGAGTTATCAGAAATCACAACTTGGAAATTGCAAACCACGAGAAATTACATGCTTCTCCGTCCGAATGCTAACGAATCTTGCCATTTTTCTTTTTCTTCTTGTAACTTAAATCTGTTTAATATTGAATGTGGAGAATCTAGACGGATTTTGTTATGCGTGATTTCCTGTGTAAATAAGATTTCATGGTGCAGACATTTCCGACATTCCCCAGTCTGTTCCAGCATCCAGTTACCAGTTACGAGGAAACAGAAGGAAACCAACTGTCGGATGTCGAATTGTCTGTAGAGTTCAAACACGTGTGCTTTTTGATGGTCTCCATTTTATTTGACTTTATTCACTTTGGTTGCTCCGTCCAAAAAAAATGACTCTATAAAATTCATGTACATTTTTTATGGTATTTTTTATGATATCCCTCCTTTGGTTGTTGCTGGTGAGTTTAGTCCAATTTCCCTTTTCCTAACTCGGTCCTTTTAATAATACTAAATGTTTTCTTGTGCTTGTAATTAAATACTTTCATTTGATTTGATTTGAATTTAATTAAAAACTAAGCAGACTTGAATATTGAATCTTGAGTTGAATTGAATTAAAGTAACTTGATTTGGTTTGAGGAGTGAGAAGTCAGAGTAGTTTTAAAAGAAGGAAAATGTCTCAGTGTTTAATACAAAGATCTGACAAGTGACTGCTGTGAGTGTTGAGTGCTGACTGCTCTAATTATTCAATATTCATTATGCCTCATTCATTTTTCATCTTGATGTGGATGTTGATTTGGAGAATGGAGAGAAAAATCTATAAAATTCCTGCATATTTCATGGCAGACGAGTTGACTGTAGCTTCTGTCTTCTGTCTCATGTCTCTTAGTGCTTACAATGGAACATTGTCTGGGGCCCCGCGCCTTTTGGAATCTCATGTATCCTACCCGACTCAGTTTTTTACGCTGATTACGAATATCTAGGTCGCTGCCATGCATGGGCCTTCGTTTG